>JAMYHX010000044.1:0-145309 GCA_025529335.1 Rhizopus sp. PT2906
CATGAATTTTGTTCTCACCATGGGTGTATTTATTTTCGATCACAGGCGAATTTACTTTCCGGAAAGAGTGTATAACTTCGTTTTGATTATTTGAATCATCGTAGCCATTGTTCTAAACTTATCTAGGTAAATCAGATAAATCACGATTGAGAGTCAACTTCGGAAACTCAAGGGAAGCAGGAAACTTGCTAAAGCAATGAATGCTGGCTAGTCCTTGCATGTTTAGTTCATACTGATCATTGGTATTTTTTGACATCGAAATATTGACTTCGTCACTAATCTTTGTCAAGTACAAAGGCTTTAGTTTTTTATCTCTTCTAAGGTAACTCTTGGCTTATTAAATGAAATGGAGGGAGACATGCTGGGAGGAAAGAAGCTAAATTTCTTCTTTGCTATTTCATGTAACATAGATCCATCATCAACGCGATCTTCATTCTTTCTTTTTGCTGTCGTCTTTACAGTTTTGAAATTTTACAGGGCCTTCTGGGGTTGTGGTTGCTGCTGCTGAGATTTCTGACCATTTCTATGTTTTATCATGTTAAATAATAAATGAAAGTCTGCAGCGATAGCAGAACAGGGAGGTAGACCCTTCTTTGTTTGCCTTACTTGCTGTAAATCAAACATTAAAAGGTCACACATTTCTTCGAGTGATTGGATTTTATACGTTCCTAAGTAACTATTTAAAATAGTGATGGTACTCCAATCCTTGAAAGGTGTTTGATAAAAGTGATCTTTGGGATTTTTTAATCGATCGTTGTTCATTAGTAAAGCTGTCTTCAGATATTTTAAAGGGAAGCACTACATGCACCAGAAATTAGACTAATACTACAAGCACTACCTCTACCTATTATCTACAATCTCATCCAACAAAGCTTTTCAATGTGCAGCGTCAAGATAAACATGAGCTTATGAAGTTACCATCTTGGGCTGTTCATTTTCAAGAAGAAGAGAGAACTAAAAAAGAAAAGTTATTTTTATATTCTAATTTTATGTTGTCAGTTCTATCAACAAAGACCACTTAGCTCATGTGTAATCACGATGACATCGTATTTCATATCAGAGAGAGTGAACTGGACAAGCCTTAGGTTAGGTAAAGGCATTGGTAATGTGAAGTTGTACAGTGACAACATACGTAGCGCCCCAATTAAGCGCCCGTAGTATTAGCCTATTTTCTGGTGCATGTAGTGTTGGCCTAGATAAACTTCGAAAAAGAGCGGGCGTCATCTAGTGACGTACTGTATTACGCACACTAAATCAAGATCTAGTAACATTCTGTAAACATGCTGCTTGTGATTATTATTATTATAATATTATATTTTATTATACTTTATTATTATAATATTATATTTTATTATATTTTATTATATCTTATTATATTTTCTAATGGGTGGTAACCCCTAAATATTTTACTATACATTTTTACTATATATATATATAAATTTCTAAGTGACAAACAAGCAAACGGAAAAAAGGAGGATCATTCTTGAAAAGGGTATTAAAGACTAAATAGTAAATAGATCAAAGCAGACGTATCCTGGGTTCTTCTTTGCTGCATCGCGAATAGTCTCCAACAGCATACTTTTGCTTTGCCTAGGGTAATTTTTTTTCTTGTTTTTTGTTTTTTTTTTTTGTTTTTTTTTTGCGGGTTTTGGCGGATTCTTCTTCATCTGTTGCTGTTTGTCTTAAATTTTGAATATAATTACATTAGAGAACTGATCCAGTCTGCCACCCTGGTCAATCCACGAGCTTTGATGTTAAATGTCATTTCAATCATTGCTGGTCCCAATTTTAGCAGCACCAGTCGGCAACGATATCTAACTAGTCTATTTTGACGGTGCGACACATTATTAGCATTCATTGTGTCCTCGCTTGGCACCGGTAGTCCTTGCTCCAAATCTTGCGAGGAGCCGACTACTAAAATTTGTTGAATGTATTGTATAATCAGTGATAGCATGTGAGCGAGAAAGAGCCATCAAACCAGAGACCCGAGCTTCTTTTAAATTGAAAGTATGGTCATTTGACTCTGTACTCTGTTTATCTCGGAAAGAGTTCTGGGACGTATAAGTTGTCAAACCACACATAATCAAGGTAAGTGGAGCATAGAAAAGTTGAATAGAATGAAAAAGTCCTGTTGATAGTCTTTGAAAATCTCGTTATTATGTGATGTTGTATAGTTAATGTATACGTATGTCAAAATGAATAGTTTTGGACATTTTAACAGAAAAAGAGTATGTTTGTTACGAGTGGGCTTAGCTTTGTTATTATGTTTAACCATAGCATAAACCAGTAGCCCCTCCCGACAATGCAAAGGTTACAGAAGAGAAGTGTCTTGAATGAATTGTATAGACTCCTTTATTTTCAATAATGCGTTCGTTAGATTATCAAACGAAATTTATTTTTTACATACTGTGGTATACAAAAGTGCATATACTGTATATATATATATATATACAAGTTTATCGAACTTTTCAGGGTACATAAAGTCAACTTTTTATATTTAGCTACACATACACTAAGCCTTTGAGTATGTCGACCGGTGTCTTTTGACAGTAGCATCTCGTGAAACATTATCGGTTTTTCTGATCAAATATATAAAGAGTCAAATGCTGCCATTTTCCGAAATATATAATGTCTCGTAGTAACAAGATAGATGGTCATTATGATTGCTTTTTTCCAGAGAATCCGATCCACTATGAACTCATTTTGTGATGACGGACCTGCTCCCTCACATCCAAATAAAGCATATAACCTTATTTTCTCTCCAAATTGATGTGCTCAGCTTGAAAACTTTATTTCAATGCCTCCAATCAAGAGGCCGAAAGGGCCAAAGGTATACTAAGCATTCTCCCCTTTTCATAATCAGTATAGAAAACAAACAGCCAGGGAAAATGACACCATGTTCTTCTTTTTTTCTGTGAAAAGGAGGTTATGAGCCCCTTCAAAGAAGAAATTTTATAAGGAGTCTCCATGATTCTAAACCAAAAGAGAAGTGCAAAAACAAGGAGATAAAGAAAAAGAATATAACCCTGAAGGGACCCACAGCAGAATTAATAAAATTGCTGAAATTAAAGAAATCGCAGCTCAAAAAAAAAGGAGAAAACGGCCGACAAAGGGTGCATGCCAGAAATAATAAGAGGGGGTCGAATAATTTATTAATGTGAGAGACATATGATTAAGCATAAAAATCTTATAGGGACTTATAATTTCGTTAATGTCTTGCGACTCGTTTGAGATTCTTGAAAGGAAGGAGCAAACTCACCAGCCTCAGTAGATGAGTGATCATCCTCAACTGGTGTCTTTTCATAAGACATGTTCAAGTTAACGGTATCGAATCCAACGATATCCCGTTCTTCCTTTCTGCACATGGTTTGTTCATGCGTTTCTGAGAAATGCGTGCTTTGTACGTCTGTCTCCTTGCTGCGCTTTCCAGGTGCTTGGCTAGTGACCCAGTGAATAGTAATGACGTTGATTGTGACATCCATTGTACAGCAAGTCATACAAAGTAAACCACGTTCTCTACCGTCAAGTAGGATCAACGAGAGAATGTTGGCAAAGGATACGACTAAGCAGACGACGGATGCGACCAAGGTACGAAGGGCGACTTCGTGAAGCCGAGAGTTGGCTGTGTTATTAAAGATGCCTAGACCACCCAGCTTTAGTAGTGGTCGAACGAAGAAGACGGTCATGTAAAGGTTGATCGCCTATATAATAAGATTAAAACCTGATTTTGGTGAAACAGTAAACTACGCTTACAAAGTCATAAATCTAAGAAGGAAAATGGTGAGTACAAGCTTAAACAAGCTTAATTATTTGCTTACAATCAATGGAATGGTTCCAGGAGGAGCAATACCGATGATACAGTATCCATTAGGTTCGATATATGCTCTATGATATACGATCTAAACCATTAGTCTTTTGTTGATAATGAATAATATTTTACCATCAATATAAAGATTGCAATATAAGGTAGTAATAACCCCAAGTTAAATCTGTAGGATTTGTTACTCCATCGGCTCTGTCGTGTAGCTGAAACGACATAGATTTTCTCTATTAACCTAATAAGGCAATGAATAAGCGTTTTCAAAAAGACGAGAGGAAAAATAAAGTTACCATGCATAGATTACGATCTTGGTCGCGCAGTAAAGAATATCACAGATCATGACGGTTAATAAGCAGGATGTATAGTTGCCTGGAAAAGTTTACCACTTTAGCCTTTTTGTTTAAGAAGTTGTCTGAACTTACCATTGTTTGTAGTAACAAGTAACATACTTATTACTGCAAAGGCCCATGAAAAGATGTAAAGAAGCAAGATAAGCCATCTCGAGTAAGTTAAATACTTAAATTGGACATTATATGTCTTAACTCCATACAAGACTGATAGAATTGTAGATGAAAAGAGTGACACTAGCTTTGCTGTCAATTCTCCTCCGTCTGGTTGAGTAGAAGAAATCATATTGATAGGCATGATGAGAAAGGAACGAGAATAAGAAAAGAGGAAGAAAGGATGGCAAGGTCTATATCGTTTATATTCTCAAAGTGATGTCAAATACACATACACAAAGGTTTAGAGAGGTAAAACCACTATCGTACAATCTCGATCTTTTCTTTTTAGGTTCATGATACCAAGTTGGGGTCAAAAATAATACTAATTATAAATACTTTATCATTTATTATTAAAGAGAAAGAGAAAAAAAAAAGAGAGGATAATGAAGAGAAAAGGGGTTGACTTAACATCTTTACTGCTTATACCCCATCCTCCCCCTCCCTTTTACCAAAGTTTAAATGACAGTCCGTGCATGGGCACAGCCTCCTCCCCCCTTTTTTTTTCGGACAATGTGGGTAACCATCTCGCGCGATTACGTTATGAACAAAAAAGGAATTTATTTAATAAAAATCATTAAAGCTTATTGTTTTCTTTGTTAACTCTTTTATAACGAATACACACCAGTTGAGGTCAATCGCAGCTTTACTGTACTCTTCCTATTTTTATGTTAAAGACGCCATACTCTGTTGAAAAGACACAATAAAGATAAGCCAATAAATCGATGGGAGTGATAAATATTCAAAAATGCCCCTCTTTTTTTTTGCGCATTACCTATTCTTCATCTCACTCCGCCTAAATCATTCTTCCATATGTTAGGAACAACAAAAAACGAATGAATAAGATGTTTGCATACGGAGAATATGTTCTTATTACAGAGTACTTTTTAAACAAACGACACCCTAGATGATGCAGCACTGATTTAAATTATCTTGTTGCATTATTGAAACAGACAGTAATATTTACATGCAGTGGCAAATTATATTGAAGTATAGAAAACCCTGAATCAAACAGAAATAGTTTATTAAGTGCTAGTGCAACTTTAAGAATTTTCTTGTAGAAGCCACAAACGATTCTTATGGGGCACTACACTTTCGACCCTTGGAAATCTGAATAGTAATCGCTTTTACTATCTTTGGTAATGATGTCCCTCAAAGGAACCTTTATTTGAACGTATTTCTCAATACCGATCGTTTGCATACATACAAGCATGAGCAATTGCTATGGAAGAAGAGTGGCATAGTCTTATCTTCGATATTAAATCGGAGGTACACTCACTTCATCGAAATTAAAGTGGTATCTGGATACAATTCTCTCTCGTAAAAAAAAATCTAGATAAACAAGGTTGATCTTCGTGTAAAAGATGATCTCAATAAGGAGAATGAGCTACGGGGTGCTGCTACCAAATATAGCAATAATGCTTAAACTTTAGCTTTGAATACGGGGGTGCGATATACTTTAAGCAAATTGCATTTAGTATAAAATAAGCTTATATTGTTCTTCTATAGTGATTACTCATGTTTAACATCTTTGTAAAATATCGGCATTAAAATATATATTTAAATAAAGGCTTCTAAAATGAATACCACTGCCAAAGATAGGATTTTTGTTGTGCCTCCCTAAGAATCCGATAAGTGTTCTTGATTCAATGAGATATTGTTTCCTAAAAAAGTCCGTCTTCAAGATAAGGCGTGTCATTCCAGGGGAAAATCGAAAGCACATTCATCTATCACAGTTCGAACATGACCTACCGTGCTGTCCATTCCGTCGTAGATATATTAAGCATGGACTGATTACACTATTTGATGCATTACATGGATTTAACGACAGCTGAACTGCAATCATTGCATCAACAGTATCGATACATAGTACACTTGCAAAAAAAAAAAAAAGATTGACAAACGGTAGACATCAGTTTCGTTATCCTCCGCCTTCATTTCAAAATATCCAGTTGCATGCTTTGTGTGTCTCTGTTCCTGAGTGAACATGCTGTCACCAGGATGAGGTTACATCTTGACAATGAAAACCATTAAGATGAGAGTAATTTGGCGGTATGTTTTAGGCTAGTAAAATTCACGGGTGAAGTTCTCGACCATCGTCACAGTGATGAAAAAGTATATTAATAATAGGATTAATAAAGCTTGTGATGGTAATTTTTTGTTTACCAACTAACACAGTATCGAGGCAACCACACAGGACAGGATGGCTACCAAGATTTGTGCAATAACGACGAAGCGGAGACAACCAAGGTTGGATTGAGAATGACATGTATTTTAGGAAAATACTGAAAACGTTGTTCAATGAAAACTTGTAAGAAATATACGAGTTAATCAATAATCAGGCTCTCATGAATAAGTTGGTCTTATTAACTGACAACTTGGGAGAAGAATTAGTGTCTGTTGCCCAATATCTTTTTATGAAATAACCTTCCAAATCATTATCGGATGATTAGTAAAAGGCTTACGACGCTCCGTAAAGAGAATAAACGGAGCTAAAACGGCAACAACAACAACTGGACAATAGCAATATACCCAAGTTCTAATTCTATAGTAGACAGTAAAAGCGCATTTCAAAAATCTTATCTACATTCGCTTCAACTTGACCTTATTCTCCGGGCTTTGGTTCGCTATTAGAATCGCAGACATGTCTTTGTCAGCCGAGATATACATTACCATTCTGCATCAATAACAGCTTCTTTGAGTTGGCATACAATGTTTTCCTTTACAACAACAAAAATTGAAATTCATCGCATGATGTATGATCTGTTATCTTCCTTTGATGTTACTTTCAAGCGTTTTCTTAAGACAGTCAAAGGATGACTAAAGAAAACCAGTATGAAACGACATGGTGAAACTAGGGAAGCGCTTTCAAATGATTTTGATATGTTTATTATTGGACGTGTTCAAGATTTGATACAGTCATGCCTCTGTTTACGACTGAAAAAGGAAAATCGCAATCGTGCTTTAATCCTAGTGTAAGCAACTGTGTCTATAATTCTAGAATCGTCTAATTACGACTTCTTGATGCTGCAGGATTAATAAAATCTTCTCAAGATCACCAAAAAATACAAAATGTTTAACAAACATCGTCAACATGACTTAAACTGTCGCAGTTCATGCCTTACTTAACTAGGAGTTATGTAGTGAAAGGGATACAACAGTGATGGTGCATATGGCCCAGTTAATGCTGTCGAGAACAGTCTTTAGCTCTTGATGTTCAAATACATTGATGGAAATCTCTTAAAGATATGCCGAGGCAAAGAAAAAAAAAAAAACGCTTTGTAATATTTGCTTGGTAGACCAATAACTCGGGTCATTTATTTTAGTCTTCTCTAAGCTCAATTATCACCTGCATCTAAAACGAACGATGATAGGTTGCACAGGATTATGTAGATGCTATGCCATTATTAGTATGCACTGATCAAGATGGCTTGATAAATATAGTGCAGTACATTGTTCTTACTGACGATGGCGTAATGACAATCTTTTCAGTTTGAATACACCTATTTGTGTGTGTATGTGTGTGCACGTCCTATTAAAATGCCAAAATGGTGAATTAAGGGGATAATTTTTCTTGATTTAGAATGTCACTCGCTTGTATCCATGGAACCATTAGAATTCTTAGCTGACGAGCATTCGCCAAAAGGGAATCTTTTGATTTATTGTAAGACCAAGATATTTTATCCAATCAAATACTAGATTTTGTCCTTTCTTTTCTTATGCATTTATTTTATTGGCTAAATCAATTTATCTCTTCAGTGGATCACTATTGTTTTTTATTTACTGTGGCTATTTTACCATGGTAACCAAGAGAAACAATATAAGAATAAAACACTTGCCTTGGTAACCAGTTTCTCGTGAATGCAGAAGACAGCAGGCCATTGTATAGCTGTATCGATTCAAGCCAATAAGCGATGTATAATATCTACACGTTTAAATCCATTTTTCATGACCAATGAAACAGAAAAAATAATTGATATCCCGAAAGATGTCTATCCCCGGTAATTATCCAATCATATGAATTGATATATTCGCGTGGACTCTTTTATAGTCTTTAAACACCAATGAAATAAACTCACACGACCTCACTTGATATTCACCACCAAACAAAATCCTTTATATAAACCTCGGGTTGTCCTTCCTCTTCTTTTCTATAAATACTTTAATTCCTCCTTCTTTTCCCTTTTTCTTTACTTTTTTTTAACAACAAAAGAATGGCAGATCAAATAGAACAAGAGCGAATTGCTGCTGCCGAACGTCGACTTGCTTCATTAGAAAAGCTTGATGATGTGAAGACTTCAGGTGCTGGTGGATGGAACTGGTTTACTGCTCGTACTATTCTTACTTCAGGTGCTGGTTTTTTTACTGATTCTTACGATGTTTTTATCATCAACTTGGTTACTCCTATGCTTGGTTATGTCTACTACGCTCACAACAATAACAAGATACCTTCTGATATTGAAGGTGTCATTAAGGGTATGTCTAGTGTTGGTACATTGATCGGTCAATTGGTCTTTGGTTTCCTCGGCGACATCTTGGGTCGTAAGATCTACGGCTTTGAATTACTCATCATCATCATTGGTACCATCAACTGTGCAACTTCTTCTTCTACTATCCGTGGTGTTTCTGCCATGGGTTTTCTTGGTCTCTGGCGTTTAATTTTGGGTATTGGTATTGGTGGTGATTATCCTATGTCTGCAACAATTACTTCTGAGTGGTCCTCTGCTGGTAAGCGTGGTATGATGATGGCCCTTATTTTCTCTATGCAAGGTATCGGAAACTTGGCTGCTGCTATCGTCACATTGATTCTTTTGGCCATCTTTAAAAATGCCATTAATGCTGATGTCATGAATTTGGACTATGTCTGGCGTCTCTGTATCGGCTTGGGTGCTGTTCCTGCCGTTGCCACCATCTACTTGCGTTTCACCATGCCCGAATCTCCTCGTTATTCTCTTAATGTTGAACACGATGTTGAAGCTGCTGCTGCTGCCAAAGGTCAATCTGCTTCTCCTGAACTTGTCGAACAATATACCCGTGTTGAAGAAAAGCGTGATCATTGGGCTGATTTCAGAGCTTACTTTAGTCAATGGAAGCACTTGAGAGTCCTTCTTGGTACTGCTCTTTCCTGGTTCTTGCTTGACGTCGCCTTCTACGGTCTTGGTTTGAACAACTCTATTGTCTTGGCTTCTATCGGCTTTGCTAACAAATCTACTCCCTTTGAAACTCTTTGGTACAACACTGTCGGTCAAATTATCATTACCTGTCTTGGTTCTGTTCCCGGTTACTACTTTACTGTCTTCTTTATTGAACGTTGGGGTCGTCGTCCCATCCAAATCATGGGTTTCGCCATCACCACTGTCCTTTTTGCTATCCTTGCCGGTTGTTACCATCTCTTGGTCGAACACGCCATTGGTGCCTTCATCTTCTTGTTCACTCTTGCCCAATTCTTCCAAAACTTTGGTGCCAACTCAACCACCTTTATTGTTCCTGGCGAAGTCTTCCCCACCAAGGTCCGTGCTTCGGCTCACGGTATCTCTGCTGCCTCTGGTAAGGCCGGTGCTATTCTTGCTTCATTCGCCTTCAACGTGTTGGTCGATGTTGGAGGTCCCAAGGGTGCTCACACTTTCTTACCCGAAGTACTTGGTATCTTCGCTGCTGTCATGTTCCTCGGTCTTATTGTCACTCTCTTGTGGATCCCTGAATCCAAGGGTCGTGATCTTGATGAATTTGAAGAAAACTATCAAGCTAACCTTGAATTACGTAATGTTGCTGGCTCAAGTAACGAATCTGTCGTGATTGAACAAAACAAACTCTAATTTAGACATATCCCCTCTCATCATTATTTTATTCGCATATAATTATTGTAAATAGTCTCCTAATAACAACAAAAATAAACATATTAGTTATCAGTGTAATAATTTTGTGCCTTGTATTGAGCTGGGGCAATAACCGAGGTGTCTGCCGATATTCCAACATGTATTCTAAATAGCTTATCTTTACCCCCCCCCTCGTATCTCTTTGTCTAATCATCTGTGTCTTTACGATTCATGTGATAATTATAGTAAATAATTGTGAATCGAACAATAAAAACTATGTAAAAATAAGCTCAACAGCACTAAGAGACTCTGAAAGTTGACTATGTCTGGTCTCTCCCTTGAGAATTCCTAAACCAACATGTTGCTCTTACATTGATCAACTATGAAAATGTCTCAAGATAGTCAATGTGACCTGTCTCTTTCTATGAAATTGATAAACAAGTTTGAATCAAGATCTTTGCTATAGTCAAAGAGTATTTTTATATATATATATAATAAAAAGTCATGGAAGGCATATTTGTAAGCCCAAAATTTCATGCTCTTTTAGAGTTTTTTACCTAGATCTCCATATTTTAAATGGAAAACATTACATGCACGAAAAAATTCGGGTTTTGCTATTTGCACAACACATCTGCACAACATTCTCCCAATTAGTGACGCGAGCAACTCAATTTGCACAACAAACAGCATTAAACAAATCACACCCACATACAACGCTATGCACAACACTGAAGTATAAGAGAAATATGTGTCGATGAGTCTGTAATAATCTCATTATTATGTTCAGAGAGAGAGGGTTAAATATCACAAGATTACTACATGAGTTTATTACGGTTAATAAGAATCGAGCATGACACGTCATATAAGAATAACGCATCTGCGGTCAGCCTTTTTTTTTTCTTCATGTAATAATAATAATAATATGAAATATTTATAAGGTAAGCACGAAAGATATGCTATTTGCTGTGCAAATCGAATTACTTACGCCACATATTATGCAAATAGCAATCCTCATATCCTTATATCCTGTTGCGAAAAATGATCTCTACCAAGTCGTTATTGAGGGTAAACCCCTTAAAGACCACTCTCAAAAAGAAATTGAAAGCATGGTGAAGGAAAACATCAATTACAAGCCAAGCCATATAATTAAAAATACAAGCGAACAAGGGTAAAAATATATGAAGCAAACTATACGATTAAGCAACAACTGAAATTGTAATTTTATTATAGATTCGCATATGTCCATTTCATGGACAAAAGGGACGCCACTTTCTTTTTCTGCAAGTATCCACAGAAAAAAAATCTGGTCTTGTCCAATGGCTTGGGCAGAGCCAAAGTGAAGCTGTCCTTTGACAATGCAAGTAATTTCTATAGGATATAATAATAGAAATTATATATTAACGTAACAATTAATCATTTGAATTACTTAGAACTTTGACGACATGGACAATTTAATGAATGAAAGCTTGCAAGCACCAGAATAACGAATTATTGTTTATTGAAAAAAAAAAGTAGAGCAATTGAGAAGAAATATTGCATACGAAGAGCGAAAAATAGAAATGACAAAAGAATAACCTTATAAGAAATACTCAAACTTGCCAAAGAGGATCAATGATAAAAGCTAAAGTACTTTTCTTTCTCCCCCTTTTCTCTTTGTTTGTCATATTCAAAAAAGCGAGCCTATGATTGTTTGTTATTGTACAAGTTCCCGTTACCATGATTTATTTTTAGCGCAATGCTACTGGCGATCACTGTCATTGTGTACAATTGAACCTGCAGTGTCAATACGTGGTATATTGAACATACAAAAAAGGGCCAAGCATGGCTTTTTGCACACATGTTCATATTCAAAAAAGATGAAAGATAGATAAAAAAGGAGTAAAGATAATAAAAATTGCCCATCTCTAATTTATGTAAAAGATGCCCTTTTGGTATTGATCTAACAAAAATACAAAGTTGTAGCACGAATTAAATGATCGTGTAACAGTGTATCCATGGTAAATTTATATCCTGTATTCTCCTTTTTCAATAGTTTTCTTTTTCTTTTCTAAACAAAAGGATCCTTTTTCTCACTCTCTCTCTCATTCTCATTTTTTATATTCGCTCGTTTTGTGTATTTTGTATAATTGATCATGCGCTGGACTACATTATTCAGTTTATTATTTATAACCGTCGAAGCTAAACCTCACCTCTGGAAGGTGAATAAGAGAGCAGAACCAACAAAAAAAGAAACCGAGGAAAAGACGATTCATTTCGCTAATAATACACAAACTAAAAAATCTACAACATCAAAAAAAAAGACGACGACAAAGAAACCAGCAAGTACAACAGCAACACTATCAAGTGCATCCCTCATACCATCGTCATCTGTCACAGCTTCATTTATTGCTAGTTCATCCACTGCCCTTCCAGCATATACACCCATAGTTGCCTCAGCACCATCTCCTACATCCACTCAACCCACCATACTTGCTACGCCTGCAACTGCTCCCGATATTAAATCCAACAGCGGTCTATCCGGCGGCGCCATCGGAGGCATCGTCGTCGCCGTCGTTGCCGTCATCGCTGGTGTTGCTGCCCTTTTAGTATTCCGTAACCGACGAAAAAAGACGATAATGACTCGTAATAACAACAGCTCGGACCCATTCACGGTCGGATACAGTAATGATAATCCACCTGCCATGCAACAAATGACTTCGCCCACACATCAGAGTTTCAATGACCCATCACCTACCCTCGTCTCTTCTCAGCAATATCAAGCTCAGCTACAGCCCTTGGCTCCTCCTCCTGCTTCTTCTTTAGCACAAAAAGAACCACAGCAGTCATTGGGTGTATATACCGTCGCGGCAACTTATTCGCCAACATTAAGTGATGAGATTGATATTCAGATCGGAGACCAGGTCGAGGTCCTGGTAGAGTATGACGATGGCTGGTGCCAAGGTATCAACCTAAGCCGTAACAATGCAAAGGGTGTATTCCCTAAACACTGTCTTGATTTTTCATCCACTCAAAAAGAACAGACCCAACAGGATGATGCTAGAGTAAAGAGAGTAAGCTCGATGCGCGTTGGTTCCTAAATAACCTTGTATGTATTTGTGTATTGGTATTATTAATAAATATAGATCCCCCACACACACACATGCTCCTTTTTTTTGTCTTGGTGGTGGATTGTGTGTATATTTCAAAGATCTAATCTCTCATAAATACATATACTCCTTTGTGATTTTTTTATTTAAAGCGCATGGTTTTTATCGACATGATGTATACAATGCAGATGCGTAGAAATATATATAAATATATATATATATATATATATATAATGTGTGTGTTTGTGTACAATTGTAAAATGAATTATACGTTTCCTGGAATGACAATGTCTGGATTATGTACGGCTCCTGGGTTGTGCTTGATAAAGTGTTCAATATCAAATTGATAATCATGGAATGGATTTCGCATCTCTTCTGTTAATTCATCGTCTTCCTCTTGAGCAAAACCTAAATCAAACTCATCAAACACGTCCTCGAAAAACCCTACAGTAGAATAAATTAGCCAAATTTATAAGTTGTATATATTTACACATTACCAGGTGCATCATCAGTAGCCAACTGGTCAAATAGATCTGGGACTTCAGCAATGGCTGCCTTCAATTCAGCATAGACATCTTCTTTAGGCAAATTGGAATAATAATGCGGGTCTAGATCAGCAACAAACTCGCTAAAGTGAGATAGATCAATTTGAGCAGCAGGGGGATCAAATAACTCTTGTTCTTTAGGTGGTCCATATTCAACAGTGTCAGGGAAATCGACAAGCTTTGGTGACTGTAAATCAGAATCCAACACGTCTTCTTCTGTGTTTTCAAGTACTTTTTTCATTAAGCTTTGCATGCTAGATGTTGGCACATTCTTTTTAATAGGTTCCATCAAAGGTGCTTCTCCAAATGGACTAAAGTCAAGGTCAAGTCCTTCAGGTGCCCAGTCGTCATCTCCAATATCTATCGTTCATATGTTTAATTTTGATCCTCCTTCTGTCAGATTATAACGACTACCTTTTTCACGACGACGTTGAGTACGTGCCTCTGCCATGATTGTTGTCAGTTCTTCATCAAGTTCTGCAAATGTAGAAAACAAGTTTAACAAAAAAAAAAGCCTCTAAAGAATGTATAATTATACCTTTGTTTCTCTTGGTTGGAAGGGTTAAAGATTGTTTGTCTTCAGTTGTCTTGACTTTTCCTTTTAAATTGCTATCCTTGGATCTCAAACCAAATGAATCTGAGCGTGTTAATATTGGTGCGTTGACATTTTTATCCGATAAACCAAATTCTCTTTTCACTGATTTTTTTTGTTCTTCATTATCTACATTCACACTTTTAGTTTTGCTTTTTTTCTTTATTTATTGCACTATTTTACTTTTCTCAATTGAATTGCTTGCTTTAGGTTTCAAGCCAAATGAATCTGAACGAATCAATTTGGGAGTATTTATATTTTTGTCAGATGCACCAAATTCTCTTCTAGATTTTGAAGAGACTAGTGCGTTTTGTTCATCTTTGATATCGTTTTCATTCGTCCTTTTTATTTGTTGTTCTGTTGATCTGTGCATAATGAAGTAAAGTAAAAAAAAGGATTCCCCCCCAATGATTTCATATTTCAATCTTGCGCGCGCGCGTTATTTGCCCAAAAAAAAAAGTCAAAAATTTAACCAATCAATATCGTGTTGTGTGTTACCGTGTAAATTTGTAATGAATGTGGCGTTTTTTCCCCCTTTACAAATTACTTATTGTCTATATAAAAAATGAAGACATTCTCTCATTGCTAATGATGTGCACCTTTGTTTACAAGCATTATTTGATTGGACACTTTAAACAGAAATAAATTCCTGCTTGTATAACAATAGCACCGGAATCTGAAATAATCAAAGTTTTTATTCATTATCCTTCATCCTCTTCTTTCTCTTTTTCTTTATTTCTCTCTCTCTCTTTTTTTATATATTTATTTATTTATATCTATTAATAATGGTTCGACCAAGAGGAAACAACACATATAGACAATCACCTCTTTCAAGGCAGCAGTCCTTTCTTCAGTCACCAGCAAGAAGTGAGGCTGCTGCCGATGCCAACAGTCCAGGAGAGAACATCCTGGACATCAATAACATCAACCACGAAGCGGTAAGAAATGATATGGACTTGAGAAGTAAGTAAACAAAGGCATTCCTATCTGTTTATACGAGTTTCTAATTTATCCTATTTTAGGCATATCCAGGCGACCTTCCGCATTCAACTCCCAGCCTAACGAGACGACCAACACTGACGAAGAGACAAACGTTGACGAAGGGTTTGAAGACCTGGATTATGTTGAAGAGTTGCAATTCCTGGCAGATCACCCCGAAGTAGAAGCAGCCATGAGGCTCGTGACAGACAAACGAGAACAAATGCTATCAAGGAACCATACAACAGCCATCAGGCCATCCTCTCCACAAGAAGATACAGACATCAAGACATGCATGGAGCTCACTCGTTATTGTCTTAACAAGTGGTTTGAAGCAATCATCTTTCAATTCTTCATGATCTACTGGGTTATCAAGGAACCGATCATCCGAACGATCACCTTCTTCACGATGCTTGTCTCAACCTTCCTAGTGACGCCCGCTCTTTTCATTTGGTCAGTCTTGTTCGATCGATGGACTCCTTCCAACCAATTACGCCATCGAATCGCATCTATCATTACGACTGCATTATTTGTATCATTGCTTTACAATATTTACCCCCATCTACCCACCGATATGCTTCCGTCTATCTTTGGTGACCCACATGCAGCTGAAATAGCTGAACTGTTGAAGAAATCGGAAACCTTTAAGATCAACGATCATGGACGCCAGCTAAACATCATCAATAACAAGTTTATCCAGTACGATGACAAATTTGATCTCATGAACCAAATACTTGTCCAGCATGGAATTAAACTTGAAGAACAAGGAATCAAAATTGATAAGCATGAACTTAAACTTGAACAACAAAAGCATAACCTTCATCATGTTAAGACTGTCACTGATGATCTGACCAAAAAGTACGAAAAGCTGCATCCTCCTGCTGACGATAAGATTGACTATGCCTTGCTGTCGAAAGGTGCGCTCGTCATTCCCTTCATGACTTCAAAGACTTTCCGACCACTTCCAACGTGGGTCCGTGCTGCCCGGCGTTTCGCTGGTCTCAAAAAAATATCAGGATCAGGGCCAGAAACAGCACTTCAACCTACGGTTCATCATGGCGAATGCTGGTCCATGCAAGGCACTTCCGGAACACTGGCCATTCTTCTTCCCCAACCTATCGTGATTGATGGTGTCACTGTTGAATACCCCTTGCCAGAGACAGTGATCGATATGAGCAGTGCTCCTAAAGACATCCAGATCCTTGGAGCTAAGGATATCAATCAGTCCAATCATGCGCAGACTCTTGGTTTCATTAAGTATGATATTCATAAGCATCAATCCGTTCAAACGTTTGAGTTTGAAGCAACTAAGCATCTCACCGTGGTGCTTGTTCAAGTGTTATCGAACTGGGGTAACAGAGAGCATACGGACCTATGTCGCGTAAGGATTCATGGAAGGCCTAGCCTTGAATAAACACTACACAATTAGCTTTTCTTCGTCTCTCTTTCTTTCTCTCTGTGTTTCTCTGTTTCTTGTTTTCTCTATTTCTGAAAAAGTTCAAATGAATATTTCAAAAGCAAAAAGGAGAAAATCAGTAAAACAAAGAGATGCGTGTATTATGTATAAACAATACAACGATGTTGTCACCCTTTCTCTTTTTTTTTTTATGCATATGCATACAGTTGGGCTTTTAAATAATAATGAACTTTATTTTTCAATTTACAAAGAAGCATCCTTAGACTTGAAGCATTTGCTAAAGAAATTGACAGTCAATTGAATAGCTTCAGTAGCTCTCTTCTTGTTATTTTCATCATTAAAATCTCCACGAGCAGCACAGAAACCATGGAACATATCATCAAAGCGGTGGTGTTCACACATGTTTCCGAATGGCTTCTTGTGAAGAATGTTCATGTATTCGGTCTGCACAAAAGACATTTAGCAACTGATATTTATAAATATAAAGCAAAAAACTTACCATGTCTGGTTCATCTTTGGTAGGAATAGCCAAGATAGGAGCATTAGCAGCTTCTGCATCTTTAGGATCAACAAATGAAGGATGGATCAATGAAGCTCCGACAAAGAAAGGCAACTTTGCGGTGACTTGAACAGCAATCTAGTCCAACACCTTAGTCATCATTCTCTTTTCATAGCATTTCTCTTTCTTACCTTGGCACCCCAACAGAAACCTACTAAAGCACCAGCGACAACACCTTGTTCTTTAAGATAGTCTTGTACGCGTTCAATCTGAGGTTCAATCTAGTTTAAATATGGGTTAGTGGCCATTGCAGAAAAAAAAAAAGAAAAAAAAAGTACAATCTCTAATGTGCCTTTTTGGCCAATCCAAGCCATGAGACCTTCACGATCAAAACCGTTCTGGAAAAAGCAGGCAGCGTCATCTCCACGGAAAAAGTCTGGCATGACAACTCTCCATCCGCAATGTTTAGCCAAGATATCACAGAATTGCTTTGTGTTGTTACTAAGATAGACATGTGTGTCAATGACACAGACATATACGCGCATATAATACTTACTGAAGAGCAAATATATCATAGATTACCAAAACAGCTTTTTTAGCATCCTAGTTTAAGTGTTTTGTTTATATCCTGTATGCATTGTTTATCGTATTGTTTTACCTTGGGACCCACTGTGTATAAAGGAAGATCGCCCAGATTTTCCATAGATCCTACTGGGCTATAATCAGAGGTGACAGCAGGGATGGAGCAGCAAGCGTTGGAGTAAGACATGATGAGAAAAGAAAAGAAGTTTTTTTTTTATTTCTCGTAATTTCTTGATGACAAGGCCGGCCTTAAATAATCGCTCATCAATAAAAATTACCCGCGGATTATTTTTTTCCCTTTGTCCTCTTTCTTCTTTTGTCTTTACGCATGTATAATCCCTTCTATTTTTTGTCATAATTTCACCTAATCGGGTATTCTATTAATGTATTATTAATCGGAACCATATGAGATGATAGTACATTTTTACATGGGGGACGTACAAAAAGGTATACTGTTCGATAACCTGACACGTTTATCAAACCCCCCAACGAAATTACCACAAGGTTCCTTTTACAGCTTAGTTGGTGATGGGGGTTACGGATAAATAACGCATGGAATCCCCGTAGTGTTGTATGTTTTAATAATCTCTAATTGAGAAGCAAGTATCTACTAACCGCTGGATTTTTCATTAAATGAACCAACTGTCTCTCACAGATACATAGACCTCTTTTGAAAAAAGTTGTTTCTTGATTAATGCAGATATTGATGGTTAATATTGATTATTTAAATCTTATCTGCAATTTTATCTTTATTCACTGTGCTTCCTCTGATTTTTATGTGCACTCTCTCCTCCTTTTTCAGGTGTTGTATCCATTATATCTCAACTACGTCAAATCAGTCAAATGGCACGGAGATTAACTCTACTGTGCGGTGACTGTGACTTTGTGTAGTGAACTTGAAAGCGAAATTTGAGCTTTTTAAACAAGAGGTAAAAAGAAAAGCCTTGTAATGTATGCTCGATCTATTATGACGCTCGAGCATCAAAGTCTTGCTGGAAGGTTGACCAACTTTTTCCCGTCCTGCTGCTGGCTGCGGTAGTTTTAAGCACGTGGATATCATGAATGAACCATGTCTTTTGAGATATTAAAGATCGATGTGAATAACATATGGATCTGTTGCCAATGCTGGATTGTTTATTATCACTGTTTGAGACACATAGGCCAAATACACACAACAGATCTTGCTCATAATCTAACAATGCAACCTGTTAAAACTCATAATATTTGGCTTGGTGAACCTATTACTTGCACACAGGTTTATTACTACAGGATTGTGTGATGAACTGCTCAGATTACTCTTAAGCCTATGTCTATAGATTACGTGGATCTTCAGCATCTCTCCTTTTTTACAAAGGTTGCTTTATCCATTATAGAATGTGCAACGCATCAAACGGCATTGGCTTGATCGTTATCCCCGATGCATTTGAATATCTTACAAGCTATTACTTGTTTATGCACGTTTGATTGTTTTCTCTTTTCTTCCTTAGTTGAATTCGTAAAGGGTAACCTAAGGATTAGAAAAAGTAAATTTATTTAATATAAATATCCATACTTTATTAACAATATATTATATCAATAAAGCTATCAATTCAACTCTAAACAAAGTCATTCTATATCACTTCTTTCAATGACCTTCGAAGTAACTTTCACATCACTCGATTTTTTGCTTTTAGTTCTGTTTATCAAAATATCTCAATAAGAAAAAAAAAAAAAAAAAAAAGAGTCGGAAAGCAGAGCTATGAATACTATCAATCGGTCGTTTCACACAGAGCTAGTTTCTGTATCTAATAAATCATGCTATGATGATCACATACTTTAATTAGGAGTGCTCATGGTATGCTAACCGGCAGCAGTAGAAGTATTTAAATATTTGGATAAAACATAGTTAGTAATGGATCAATATCCCTCATGTATCGAGATACTTACTAAAAGAAACCAACAACGTTTTTTTTTAAAAAAAAAAAAATAATGTGAACACTACATGCGCCAGAAAATAAGCTAAATAATGTAAATACGAATTTATCATAAGTGGTCTTTTTGATCAACTGACAACATAAAATGAGAATAAATAAAAACAATACTTCTTTTTATCTCTTCCTTCCTGAAAAGAAACAAAAACAAGATGGTTGAAAAGTTTTGTTGGAAGGCATCATAGGTAATGGATAGAGGTAGCGCCTGTAGAGTCAGTCTAACTTCTGGTGTATTTTCTGATGTATGTAGCGTTTTCCTTTTTTAATCCAAATGAGTACTGTATATAATGGTAGGTTACAGTACGCATTCTTGGTTAGGAGTATGTATAATGATAGAAGCCGCTTATGTAGGGGCAACACGATCTCACGACATTTGTCTCTGGTGAAGTTTATATTTTAAGTTGGACTTTAGACTTACTGTCAAGGATTTTAACCATAAAGAATTAGATGTTATCACTGGAGAGCTGGCACGTCATTCATCAACAGCCTCTTCTAAACTGTACGGCGATTTTCTAAACTCTGCTTTAACTACAAAAGTCCATTTAAACACTACCTTAAAACGAATGCTATACATCCCCCCAAAACAAGATCAAAACCGTTGTTGCCTCCATGATCCAGATTTTGGGATTATCTTGTATTATTATACGGCATGAATATAATTGACAAACAGGTATATACTTTGCAGAAGTTATGTTCGTTTAGATATCCCAGTACACTTTGCGAAGTCAAGAGCGGTGCAATGAACGCAATGTTAAATGGGGTTGGCTTAATAGAAGTAAGTGAACCAGTTGAAATATGATTATTTTAGAAGAAATGTTTAACTTTCTATCATTTTTTTTTATTTGGCTTTGTTAGTCTATGATTAAAAATATAAAAATATTGAAGCAATGGTTATTGAGTACAGTAGAACACCTAGTAATACCATGTCTAATATCAAGAACGGAAGAAAAAAGAGCACGATTGCCAAAATGACCAATATTGATGAATATATTTCTACTGCTATATCATGTCCCGATTCTGAGAATGAAGATGAATCAGAAGATGACAAAACAGATGATGGACCAGAAGATGAAAAGCAAGATGACCAAGAAGATGAGGAGCAAGAAGCTGGTGAGCAAAAAGGCGGAGTCATTTATGATGAAGAGTAACTCTATATAATAGTGATTGTATGGTGCACCCTGATATATGTATATACATAACTACCCTCTTTTATTTCAATGAATCCTCATATACCATGATCAATATGTTAAATAAACACTCCCTTATTGGTTAAGTAACAGATTTTATTTAATTAAACGTCCTGTTGAGCGCAATAAAAGACCGCCCGGACGAGATCAAAAGGTTAGTAATGGAGATTAAAAAACCCTTTTTAGGATCAAGGGTAAAAAAAAAAAAAACGTACTGGCGAAAAGGTTCAGGATGCAATCAATTGTGATGGAAAATTTCAGGAAACGCTTCGGTGCCAAAAAGCCTTTCTCAATAAAGAAGCATGCGGCAGCACGTTGAACAGGAGCCCTAATACGACGAATAGTGCGTATTAGACGATCTGCGAAAGTACCAAAGGCATAGTCGACCTTGTCTTGGTAACTTCACTTGGTGCACGCTGGATCAAGAAATTTGTGGAATCAAGGGGATCGTACTCAACGCGAACGGTAATTAAAAACTTATTTAGTTGTGAACGGAGCTCAGGCTCATAGTCATTATGAATAAGTAGGACGACAAGGTGGTGGTTCGGGTAGTGTATATCGAGAGCACGGATGCTATTGATATACAGGCATCGTAGCCGGTTACGTAGTTGGCTGATAGGAATACGGCGCTGGACAGGGGCATAAAGGTATTTAAAACCTTGATTTGCAGAAGGGGAGCTAAATGTACGAGCAGCAGCAACTTGGCTTGGAAGAGGTTTCGTAGCACTTGACCTTGCAAAATTAATTGGCAGAGGGAGCTCAGAATATGGAGGAGAAGGTCCTTTTTGGAAGGGTTGAGGTTGCCATGGTGATTCAGGAAGACGGGTGACAGCGGAAAAGATTGGCGGCAGGCATTTCAGTAGCAAGAGAAACCTGAACTAGAGGCTCACGGAGAGAAGCATTTTGTTGCTGGAGTCAAGCTATTTCAGCCTTGGCAGCAGAAAGTTCTGCTTGTAGCTGCTTTAACGTTGGCATAGTATGGATGCACTTTCTAATTAAGGTAAAAAGTATTGAAAGTGATGGAAAGCGAAAAAAAAAAGCTAACATCCCCTTATTGAATAGTTATATAGTATTTTATAAATGTCTTCTCTAAATGCTTAAATAAAGAGCCTTATGGCTGTTTTGACCAGAAATCGGTTCAAATTATTTGTAAATGATAGGCAAGTTATGTTCCATTTTTTGGGTAATTTAACCTCGTACAAATGTCCAAAATTATTCAAAAAGGTGAGTGGTGTTTTCAAATATTTGGTCAATTGAGACTGGAAACACAGTATATGAACCTCCAGACTCAACTCTGACTCAAAAAACCTTTGGCAGATTTCCTTTTTGAAAAAGTATTTTTTAGTCTGTCAGCCTAAAAACAAAAAATACCTTAAAATTACCGAAGTAATAACCTACAAAGACTCATCTGTAACTCATAACATTTAGAAGATAGTTTATCCAATAAGATGAGGATTAGCTTATTTTCTTAATATAGTAATTAACAAAATCAAGGCACCAAGGCTTGGAAAAAGCTATAAAAGAGAGGTACAATTTTTACTTTTAGTTCAATATCAAATCTCTTGCTGAGCAACAGGGCAGAAGCATGAGGAGAAAAGGACAGGTTGATTACGCGGCTGACCAACAAAACATGCCTACATATCTTTGTTTGACCAGGGCAGCTGCAGTTCTTTAGAAAGCCTTCTTTGGTATCCATCTCATAGAAGAGGATGTTTTTAGTGAAGGATCTGTACTGGTAAACATTTTCTTCGAGCTGTTCTACTATGGTGCAGTCTACGTCGTAATCAATGCAGTATGTTGCTCTTCTTTTCTTTTCTTCGTTGGCTGTCAAGCGAAACCCACCAAAGCCATGCGCAGATTTGATTGTGTCCTGCCAACAATCTAATGCTACCACTTGGGATAATAAGTAGACTAGGCGATCTACACGCAAAGAGCGAGAACGGCCAAGATAGAGCATCTTCAGTTGCTTATGATACGACTCTATCATATTGTTAGTGTGGAAAGAAGAATTCTATAAATAGACAGAAAAGTTAGACTTTAGTAAAAAGAAGACTCTATTGATCTGATAACGAAGAGAAGCAATAGTAGACATACAAGAACAGCTGTTCAAAATAACGAAGGACATTACTCCTCACATTCTCAGTAACAAATTTTTGAACAGACAAGAAGGTGAAGTTAATCAAATCCTTGAGCTTTTGTGGCCATTTTTAATATATTGCTGAACTTCGCGGTTAACTGGAGTGAAATGCGAGTGGTAAGCATGCTGGATAAACTTTAATTTATATTCATTTTTTATTTTTAGGTTAACCTATTATTTACTTTCTCCTACGCAACGTTCCTCAAGTCAGTCAATGATACCCGTTTACGTTTTGTTTGCTGAACCCTACTCAGCAATTACTTTTGAGCTTTGTTTTATTGAAATGAAAAGAAAGGGAAAACCATTATAAAGGAAATTATGACTCTGATTTAGTAAAACAGGGTAAAGAGATTCAAATTGGTATCACGAATTGCGTATTTTTCGATGAATCTGCTTTTCATATTAATATGAAGAAAATCTTTGCTTGGCCGAAGAAAGTTAATAGAGCTGAAGTGGCTAAAGTGGAGACTACGACCATACTTGGAGCAGTATCCCCACTTGGCGTTATTAACGTGGAAGTGAAAAAACTGAAATCTATTAAGGTGGATGATGTCTTGAAAGAACTGCTTCTTCCTCTAAGGCTACTGTATCTTTCTTTTTTTTGTACTTCTACTACTCGGCTTTTTGACGCTCAAGGCTCCTTAGACAAAAGGTATCCTCGTAAGGTCGAAGTCAAGGCTAAGTGTCTTCTGAACATCATCTATTCTGCTATTCAATAGTTGCCCAGAATCAGATAAACAACCCGGGTACTGATCGCCTCTTGAGTTCCAGGCTGTATTAAAGAATTCTAATCGTTCGCTGATCACCCCAAAGTAGAGCGAAGGAAAGCCAAGAGCTAGAAGTTAGGCATTGCAAGGTAAGTCACAGCGGATATTTGCAATTATTGATGAATAGCTTCGTTCTGGATGAAACCCAAGGCCAACTATATTCTAAGAGATATCCAATGCATCCCAACAAAGGCAGCTGGCATTTATCGTTAACAATGATCACTTAAGGCTTGGTGGTCACAACCTAAATCAAGAAAACAACTTTTTTATCTAAGAAGGTATAGCAGTAGAAATATATTCATCAATATTGGTCATTTTGGCAATCGTGCTCTTTTTTCTTCCGTTCTTGATATTAGACATGGTATTACTAGGTGTTCTACTGTACTCAATAACCATTGCTTCAATATTTTTATATTTTTAATCATAGACTAACAAAGCCAAATAAAAAAAAATGATAGAAAGTTAAACATTTCTTCTAAAATAATCATATTTCAACTGGTTCACTTACTTCTATTAAGCCAACCCCATTTAACATTGCGTTCATTGCACCGCTCTTGACTTCGCAAAGTGTACTGGGATATCTAAACGAACATAACTTCTGCAAAGTATATACCTGTTTGTCAATTATATTCATGCCGTATAATAATACAAGATAATCCCAAAATCTGGATCATGGAGGCAACAACGGTTTTGATCTTGTTTTGGGGGGATGTATAGCATTCGTTTTAAGGTAGTGTTTAAATGGACTTTTGTAGTTAAAGCAGAGTTTAGAAAATCGCCGTACAGTTTAGAAGAGGCTGTTGATGAATGACGTGCCAGCTCTCCAGTGATAACATCTAATTCTTTATGGTTAAAATCCTTGACAGTAAGTCTAAAGTCCAACTTAAAATATAAACTTCACCAGAGACAAATGTCGTGAGATCGTGTTGCCCCTACATAAGCGGCTTCTATCATTATACATACTCCTAACCAAGAATGCGTACTGTAACCTACCATTATATACAGTACTCATTTGGATTAAAAAAGGAAAACGCTACATACATCAGAAAATACACCAGAAGTTAGACTGACTCTACAGGCGCTACCTCTATCCATTACCTATGATGCCTTCCAACAAAACTTTTCAACCATCTTGTTTTTGTTTCTTTTCAGGAAGGAAGAGATAAAAAGAAGTATTGTTTTTATTTATTCTCATTTTATGTTGTCAGTTGATCAAAAAGACCACTTATGATAAATTCGTATTTACATTATTTAGCTTATTTTCTGGCGCATGTAGTGTTCACATTATTTTTTTTTTTTAAAAAAAAAACGTTGTTGGTTTCTTTTAGTAAGTATCTCGATACATGAGGGATATTGATCCATTACTAACTATGTTTTATCCAAATATTTAAATACTTCTACTGCTGCCGGTTAGCATACCATGAGCACTCCTAATTAAAGTATGTGATCATCATAGCATGATTTATTAGATACAGAAACTAGCTCTGTGTGAAACGACCGATTGATAGTATTCATAGCTCTGCTTTCCGACTCTTTTTTTTTTTTTTTTTTTTCTTATTGAGATATTTTGATAAACAGAACTAAAAGCAAAAAATCGAGTGATGTGAAAGTTACTTCGAAGGTCATTGAAAGAAGCAAAGACGCTCCTATTGAACATTTACAAAATTTCATTCAGTATAATCTGGATCTGCTAATGCTGGTGCCAAGAATGAGCCCCATTTTTGGTGTTACAATGCGTGGTAAAATTCGCTACTTGAATGTTTGGTCTTTAATTCATGGAACGACAAATCATTATCACTAGGAGGCAACTGCAGGCACACATTTAGAAATAAAAGAATACAAGCAAAACCATTAAACGTTCGTTGACCACAACGTAAAGAGTGTATGAAAAAGGGTTTTATTAATAATAATAATAATAATAAATGCTTTTTAAGAACAAAAGGATACATATGGTTATTCCACTCCCAATTTGCAGACATGACGAATATAGTTGCTCGTCCTCATTTAGATGTATTAGTCAACCTGGCTTGGATCTCAGGCTTTAAAAAATAGTGAATACATTAAGCTAAATTGATCTCCACTTGCCTGAGGTGCTGCTATTACCATTTAAGACCGACGATAACATCTAAAAAAAAATCGTGCAACAAGTAAACTGTCATGTTTACTGCCGTGGTGCATTCAATCTCTTGATTGATCAGTGGATTGAAAGGACTCTATAGCACATTCAGACTATAATATATGGAAGAAGTCAGTAAAATCTATTATAGACAAACTATCAGAAGAACAAAAAAGGGAGATATACTTACAAGTGTAGGTCAATTGCTTCAATGAAGGTAACGGCCATCTTTTCATTTGAGTCAATCACAGTTACTATCAATTTTCTCTCTCTTTCAAGAGCTTACACAATGCAAAAGAACTACAAGGACAATTGGGAAATGTTTTGTAATAACATACATTTGTGATATAATTGTAATAGTAATAACCAAGAAATGTAGATGCGTGCCAACGAGTCTCTACATAATCTCTTTAACAACAAATCAAAACAACATCACTTTATATGTAAACATAATGCGTTAAATGAAGG
This sequence comes from Rhizopus sp. PT2906, assembly GCA_025529335.1. Lineage (NCBI taxonomy): Eukaryota > Fungi > Mucoromycota > Mucoromycetes > Mucorales > Rhizopodaceae > Rhizopus > Rhizopus sp. PT2906. Next base: position 26,481 of record JAMYHX010000044.1, read on the forward strand.
TGTTTATAGTCAGTCTCTTTGTATTGCTCATTCTTGAGGTAATCTCATCAAATATTTATAGGGTAATTATGACAGCGTTGCCTATTCATTGAGTAGTGCGTGAGGAGTGCGTGTTTACTATGTTGTATGATCTCATAAGTTTTGAAGGTAGTGGCTATTACTTACTAGCATCGCTCCGTAGTCCTCACACTTGGTAGCTCTACCAGTTGCCTTTTTTGACACTGGAGCAGCCATACCTTTGCCTGAATCATCTACAGTAGTTTACAAAAATGTTGTTTCAAATAGATTACAAGATGAACAATCAAGTAGTGTAGATCATTCATCCTTGATTTGAAAAAGCTCTGGTGTAAAGAACAAAAAAAGACTGCAAGTAGAATTCTATTTTGGTTCTATTTTATTTTCAGTTTTTATTAAATTTTGAATAGCAAACTTTTTTCATCAAATCCACAAACTGGGAGTGGAATGACAGTGTATATATAATATATATATAAGAATAAATAACAAATAGAAGGATCAAATAAAATAAATGAAATATGCTTTACAAGGGGAGAAAGGGATGCGAATTACACATAAAGTCCGTTTAGATCAAAGGGAAAATACTAGGGTTATCAAGACTGAATGTGATGGGTGCAGCGCCCAGCATAGGTGAAGAGGATGTAGAGGAAGAAGCAGATGATGATGATGATGATGATGATGATGATGAGATGGATGATGATGGTAAAGAAAACAAGGAATTGCCAAAGGAGGCCAGAGTTTGATTAAGAGCAGCCATGTGTGAGTGTTCGATGTGATACTTTAAACCGTTTAGGTTTTTGTAACGTTTACCACAATCACCAATTGTACATTGGTATGGTTTAGAAGCAAGGCTTTCACTGTCATCATTGATCAGATTACAATGGCCATGTTGGTTATGATATTTGAGACCGTTTGGATTTTTGTATGCTTTATCACAGCCGCTGACTGGACACTTGTAAGGTTTATCCGCATTCAAATCTATATCATCATATTCATCAGTTAATGACAACATTTTTCATTATGTATAAATATACACTTACTAGCATTAGCACATGCCAAAATAGCACCTGCCTGTGCAAGAAATTCCTCATCTGTTATCAAGGATTCGACACCGTTGCCACCGGCCAATGCTAACTTTTTGGCAGCAGATTGTGTAAGGATTTCGAGTGCACTGTTGGCACATGTCATCTGACTGTACGATCTCTTCTTTCCACATGATTTCTTTATGTCGTCCTCATTTTCGTCTGACAGGTAAGTCACTGCCTTCTTCTTGAGCATGTCAATGTACTCTGTCTTTTCTTCAATAGGAGACCAGCAATCACTTTCATTGTCAAAGTTATCTTCTTCTTCAAGATGAACATGGCATTCTTCATAGTGTTGTAACAAATCATGGAGATCATTTAGGACAAGGCCGCAGCAAACAAAGTCACGACAATAGGAGGCTTCAAGGTCCTTTGATTCAAAAGCATCCTTGATATCATTTTGTGGTGTGCAGCGTTGAAAGTCGTAGGTACTACACAAATGTTAAATACTCATACACAAGAACGTAAACAATACACTTACTCAAAATTGATGTCCTGTTTAGGGATCGTGAGCGTGCTCATACGTCTAAGGGAGGTGTTGTATTCGAGAGGTACAGGCATCCTTTAATATAAGCAAGCAGGGAACGGGAAAGAGAGAGAGAAAGAATGCAAGATGAAAAGTAGGGAACCCTTTTATAATACATCAATATCAACAGAAACCCCGATCCTTGGTACCACTCTGTAACGGCATTTTAAAAGTCATAGATCTCCGAAGTCCCTTTTTTATGGTTGCATGTCCACAAGGTTTGGTACTACGTTACACCCTTTCACTATTTTAATGAGTATGGAATCTGATGGAATAATATAATAAAAGTGATGTCAAAAAAGCTCAAAGGGGGAGAAAAAAAGGGTGGGAGATATTTACTCATGTAGTTAGTTTAGCTGGTCTTGTGAAAGGATGAAAGAAAAGGAAGGACTTAAAACAGAAAGGCAAAAAAAAGAAGAAAGAGAGTACAAGATGACATGGTTTCAATTGTATGAACTCAGATGATTTTGTTTTTATTCTTGTTCAATAAGCTTAGCATAATCTTCATAAGTAGCAAATGTAGGAAGACGTTCCTTCTTTGACTTCTTCTTCTTGGGTTGTTCTTCTTCTTCATCATCGCTAAGCTCACGTTTAGCTTGAAGTTCTTCTTCCATGTCGGAGGCATTTAATAACTCAATATCTTCTTCATCCGATCCAAACTCAATGTCCTCCTCATCTTCATCACCCTCGTTCTCCTCTTCTTCTTCATTCTCAGCCAATAATGCCTTCATTTCCTCGTCGTCTTCATCATCATCATCATATAAGGCTGCATCCTCATCATTGTCATCTTCATCATCTAATCCACCTGGTATAGAAGCCATCATCGCACGCCATACTTCATCTTCCTCTTCTTCAGAATCTTCTCCAGATTTCTCCTTCTTTGCCTTGGCTGGTTGTGAAGCAGCCTTTTGAGTAAAGTATTTGTGGAAGAAGACTTCGTCGGCAGCTACCTCTTCTTCTTTCTTCCGAATAAACTGTTCTGAATTTACGGGTATTTCATTAATGGCAGATTTTGTAAACAAGACACCACCATCTCGTCTGCTGCCAGATAATGGTTGCATAATAGACTGTCCCTTGGGTACTGATTCCTTCTTGGGATTTTTATAGACAAATCTATCCAAAAAGTGCATCAGCGTGAATTGGTGTAGATCAGGCTGGTTGGTAATCAATTCGCCTGCGAATAAAGATTCTACATATTTTACAACAGAAGGATGATAGTGCAATTTGAATGGAAGCTAAATGTGGGTCATTAGCAAAGTTCGTTCTAAAAGGGGCGTTGCCCGCCTTACCAGTTCCCATAAACAACTCTTTTCGGCATTACTAAATCTAGGATCTCTTTTTCTACCATCATATTCAACCCTACTGGATTTATTGTCTTCCTTTTTTGGTGCGTCATCTTCTTCAACATCTTCAAAATGCTCTTCTTCATCGTCCTCAGGTGGCATCAACAAGGTTTTCAAACCAGGTTTAGATTCCATTAACTACAACATTAAGGTTAGATATATATAAATAGTTAAAGTAGATCCGTACCTGGCTGATTAGGAAAAAAATACCACAAACAAATGCAGGTTGGTGACGGGCTGCAATTTGAACAAGACGTTTCACGAAAGCCATAACACGTCTCATGTCATTATCAGCACGAATTGCTTTAAATAGTAAATTCAAATACATGCTTTGTTTTGATGATTGATGGATACGTGGGTCTAATAATGATTCATACAGCACACGATAGAATCGGTCGGCTATGTTGGGTTTGCTTATCGAAATGGTAAAGATGAGTGAAAGTGCTTGAATGGCTGCATTGAATGTACTGGCGTGTGTTATTTTAAATAAGGTTTCCAGATGGTCCTCAACAATCTTGTCGGATATATCAGCAAAGTGAAATGCTCTGTTAACACCAGTCAAGACAGCTGCAATCATCTTGGTCTTATGGTCATCTAATTCCAACTTTTTCTGTTCTTGCTGCTTTTCTTTTTTCATCTGCTTTTTACTCTTCTTTTTATCGTTTTCTTCTTCAACTTTCACTTCTTCATTTTCTTCATTCTTCTTGCTGTTATCTTCCTTTTCTTGTATCTTTAATAGTTTCTTGAAAAAGATAAAGTAGATTTCGATCAATTTGTTTGCCACATCTTTTTCCTTGGCTGTCAAAATCGTCTGATTCATCGTGATCATAGCATAATACTGTGCCTTCTCGTTCGTTGAAGGCAAGAAGAGCAATTGTTCTAATTCTCTGATCACAATCATCTTCATGCCAGGATGTTGTATAAGAAGTTCAATAATCAACTGTGATGTCTTAGCTGCTACTTTATTATCTGAATCACCTAGTTTGTTGACCAAAAGCTTCAACAAGTTTTGTTCTTGCTCAGGTTTGTTGGCTAACAAATCATGGATACATGTCACCATGTTGTTACGAACGTACATCAGGGTGTCACGGGAAAGTTCTTCAATGATACGAAGATATTCCAAAAACGTCTTTTTCAAGTAATCTTCAAATGCCCAAACAAGCAAGTGCGTATCTGACACTTCCTTGGCTGCTAAAGGTCGGTCTGCAAAGTAAATCAATTTACGATCAGGCAAGACAGATCCAATAAACAAATCCTTTAAACTCGTGATCGCCATGACTGCTTCGTTTCTGCCCTTCTTGCGACTCATGGATATCAGTGTGTCCAATGTCTTGATGCCGTGAAGAGGTGATTCACGAAACATCAAGGTTAATGCAGACACCTTATCATTCAAGGTACCTGATTGAATAATGTTGGACATGAAGCTGCGGTTGGATGAGGTCAGCATGGGATGTGTCTCGGCTTTGGCATTTTCGTCTTTTAAAAGTTGTTTGGCGTAGTTCAATTTTTCTTGCGTCTGCAGAGTCGATAAACGCTGAACATTTTCAATTGAGATGGCTGGGAGTGAGACGTTGTACCAGAAAGGAGTAGGTTCAATGAGCTAACGTAAAAGCGGTTAATCCATGATCAAGGTGGTATGTATATATTGTCTTTACCAAACCACTTGATGATTTAGGAGTGTGAATCTTCATAGGCTCTTCTTCCTCTTCCTCTTCCTCTTCCTCCTCCTCCTCCTCCTCCTCTTCTTCTTCTTCTTCTTCTTCTTCTTCACTGCTTACATCCTCTTCTTCATCTTCCTTATCTTCTGGTTGCTCTTCGTCTGTATCAATGTCCTGCTCATATGTACTAGCTGATAACCCAATATTTGCCATAAATGACTTTAATTCATTTTTCAATGCTTCCTACAAGAGAGTAGCAAGATAATGTTAGCACAAGTTATTATGCATCAGCTTTTAAATTACCTCGTCTTTTGTCGCTGTTGTCTGCAGATCTTCTTCATTGTCGTCATCGATATCTTTCAAGTACTTGATATCGCCCTTTGTTCCTCCTAATTCTAAGACAGCTTGCTCAAATGCATCGTCACTCTTTGCGACGTTCTTGGACTTTTCAACAGTCTTTTTATTCTTTTTATGATCAGCTTTTGAACCCATTTTACAATAAAAACAATAAAAGCAAACGGATTGAACAAAAAAAGAAGACAAGAAAACAACGTCAACGATGTGACTATTTTATTTTAAGCCACCGTCCAATGGAATACACTGCATAAATTATGGCTTCCATGCTTCGTCGTATAGCATGTCTAGAAAAAAAAAAGTTAAAACAAAGACATAAGCATAAAAATGTTCTTTACCTTGCCAAATGGTATGAGATGGGTTATCTTCAACAACTGCACTCTCTTCGCTTGATACAGCCAACATGGATTTCACGTGGTCTTCATCCCCGCTTTCGTCTTCACTCGTCAAGTCATATACTGAGTTTGTACTATATGTAAAACAAAGATAAGTATATATTATCTCTAGCTTTTCTCATTTTACTTTAAATGATGAGGGGACAAAGGAGTGTAACTAGCTGATGATTGCTGTACGACCTCATTGTCAACCATGATCGCAGGCACTACATGAGTTTTATTTTCAGCCCACTTTCTGTTTTTTTAATGACTTTTTTTTTTACCTTTCTTTTGCTTTTCCAAATGCCTTAAAAACTTCTTTCTGAGAGCGATTGTTTCCATTAAACCTCTGACGCGATCAATAGAAATAAGCGTATGAATCGCTTCTTCTTTCTTTTGATATTCCAACAAGTCCTCTAGTCTATTAAAGAGTTAGACATGTGTAAAAGCTTATTTTACATTTTGTAACACTTTACACAAGCGAATGTTCAGGCACAATCAACTTTCTTTGTGACAACATTAATAACATTTGATTAAATGACACACCTTTAGACCCAGATTCAATCAACGCAGTTTCCTAATTTAACCAAGTTTACTATATTGGCATTGTTTGTTATTATCACTCGTTTACCCAATAAATTCTCTCCAAGTCGTGCCTTCTCTTGTGTAGCTCTTGAGAGTTTAACTCGTTTAGCTTCTCAGAAAGGCCCTTGAGATCCAAGTCATGATCGTACTTGTCTGTCTTGACGTTCTTTTTAAACTGAGTTACCAAGTTCTTGTACGAATACTCCGGTTCAAATATGCGTATGGTGAATATACCCTCGAGTCTCTATTGAGTATATAAGTATCAAAAAATAAGAGTTATATCAAACTTACGCGCCAAAAGGTCATGTATTCGCTTGGCTTGACATATCCTGTTCGATCTGTATCTACAGAGGCCCACGTCATTTTGTACTTGCGAATCTCGTCTCGATTGACCAACGAGAAATTGGCTCGTGTCTGATAGACATACGAGAAATTGTCTGCAACGACAGCAACAAAAATGGAAGTGAAGATGTACATGGAGATGATATTGAATGATAAGAACAAAAAGTAGGCCCATCGAAGTGATCCACAATCAGAGTCCAGGTAGTTATCAGAAACAACACAGTTTGGGTATTCTACAGTAAAATCGTGCATCACATTATTCCATCCTTCACTATATAACCGCATAAATATATTTCCATCCGTCTTTGAATAGTGTATACGTTACCCTGTTGAGTATCGAATCAACGATATCATTGTGCTTGAGAACGTTCTAAAGTTCACATGTTCGTTGGACACACTTGGTCCATACTTGGTTAACCCAAATATTTGCATAAACATAATCGCATAGGTTGTCATGACAATAAACCAGACAGCCATCACATTTAAAATCTGATAGGTAGATGCTCTATTACAAAGGGATGTGAGTCTCTATTTTCATTATAAAGAACAACTTACGCCATGGTCGTAAACAATTGATTTAAACTATCGCTTCTTTGTACCAACTTGAAACAGAGAGCAGTAACAAACAATTTCTGTAACTCAACGTTCCACTGTAACCCAGGGCTTCCATAATGAATAAAGGTCGTAACCGATCCTCCAAAGACCATGACCACATCATACAGGTTCCAGAGATTTTTGCGAAACGAAGACCAGCCAAGACCAAGAATCTTGATTATGATTTCGAGCCAGTAAATGACGATGAATGTCAAATAAACGTCCACTAGAAAAAAAAGTTTACATACTGCTTCCTTTTTTTTTTTTTTTTTACTTGAGGTTACCTTTAGCATTGTCCCAGCTTGTAACATCGCCACTACCAGGATCAGATGAACTAACGTTATCTGCACACAAAAAGACAATGTTCAAAGTAACAACAACCGTCATGAGTTTATAAAAGAACCCTTGCTTCTCAACCGTCAAATCAAAACACCATTTCCGCAGCTTATTTGTTGGAGGAGACTTGGGTCGTTTGGCCGGTCTGACCTGGTTCAAGAACTTTTTCAAGTCGAGCCATCGTCGTTGATCTGACGTGAGATAAGCCGACCCATTACGTCTGGTAAAGTTCTCCATGACGACTCCCAAAAAGAGAGAGATGACAAAGACAGAGCCTGCGAGATTGTAGACCATAAAGAAGATGCCCCAGAGCTGACTCGCGTCTTGTTCCGGACTAAGATCTTTACCAGTGATGCCCATACTTGTCTCCATCACATCGACCCACCCTTCACCGCTCGCAATCTCAAAGAGGATCAACAGCGACCGCCAAAAGGAATCAAAGTTATAGTCGTACGGGTTAGCCCAACGTCTGGGCAGATAGATCGACGTGTCCTCCGGCATGGGCTCTTGTGTGCCCAACATATTTTCAAACAAGCAATCGCTCTTGCCCGTACTCGAGTCATCGTTGCATTGATAGAATAGACCCATAAAGACGTTTTTGCCGTACAACGCAAATGGTACGATCAGACAGAGGCCAAGGGCAGCCGATTCCAGGAGCCGTGGCAGGCCGGTGAAGAGAATGGCCGTAAACGTGTCCTTGGCAGGACCTAGCAGGTTAATAAGACGAAGCACACGAAGCGCCTTGAACGCTCGGAACCCACGCTCGATCCCTGTGGCACCGGCAAATTTATCAAAGTTGGACATGTACAAGGTCACGAGAACAAAGAGATCAAGCATGTTCCATCCGTTTAAGAGGTACGCATTGGGCGTCATCACAAACCCATCAGCGATTATCTTGATGACAAACTCGATCGAAAAGACGACTGTGAAGGCCCAATCGGTATACACAAACCGCATGATCTTTTCAGGATCGTTCCGGTGCTGGTACTGATACACGGGTGAATTTTGAATCGTCAGTACCACGTTGGCGACCACACAGGCCGTGATGAAGGCAGAAAATGATAAACTGATCCATCGTGACGCGGGCACGCCAAATGTACGTTCGCCTCGGCTGGGCGGGACGATGCGCTGACAGAATCGTCGAATCGGGTTGTTGCTTGAAAAGATAAACAGCGCACGGTCGTAGCTCGGATGGGCCGCGATAAAGTCGCGTTTTAACGCCTTGCGCTCTTCAATGTCCAAATCTGTCGTCTCTTGTTGGTACCTGTTGGCGACGGTGTCTCGTAAGGTCGGGTCGATCAGATATCTTAGTGCACGCGGTTCGTCGGTAGAACCGCGTCCCTTGAGATCGTAAAACGTACCGACCTGGTCAAAGTGCATGCTCTGACGTGCATGTGTCTGAAGCACAGGTCGCTGCGCATGAGCTAGGTCGGGTGAAGGGAAGAGTCGACTGATGAAGTTCATTGCCTTGCTCATCATACCATGTCGGGTGGTCTCCACCTGTCGTTCCTCTGCAATCTCCTGTGTCGTCTCGTTCATGAATTCTCGAACCACGTTCTTTTGGACAGAGAGGACAAGGTGGTTTGGAATATTGGTCAAGTCTAGTCCCTTGGGTTGAGGCTTGAAATATCGATAAATGTTCCATCGACTGACGACTGTTTTTCTATTGAGTTCTGATTCGGTCTTTTTCATGAAAAAGAGGACTTGATTCTTTAACTTGTCCTCTTCGGCAATTTCGAAATTTTCCATCAAGACAGCAATAAACATGTTGACCAAGACAACTTTTAATATGTTAGCCTTTGTCGATAAGAACAAATAAACACTTACAGTTGGAAAAGCAAAACCAAAAAACAAGAAATAGAGCATAGATTGCACTGTTTCGATTGGTTGATCCAGCTTGAAGGACATTATACAATACTGTCGTCCAATCTTCACCAGAAAATAACTATTCACACCATGCTCAATCACTTAAGTTTCTATGAAAACAATAAAACTTACCTGATAAAGTGCAGCAAATGAATTGTAAATGGAGAAAAATCTCATTTCTTCTCCAGTTTCGTTAATGACGCCTTCAAACAATTGATATGCCTTGGATTTTATATTAGCTATTCTTGTTTTTGTTGAGTTATATACAAACTTACAATAATAGCGCAAAGTAAGGTTGACAGCACAATAAAAAATGTCAAGTTGATCAAACCGTACATACTTCCTACCACTCTTGACTATATATATATGTTAGCTACACCATCTTTTTTCCTTAACTAAATGACTTACCATCAAATTCCTTAATCGTGGTATTGCAACTATGACGCGATAGATACGAAGCACTTGAAACCCAGTGAACCAGATATAGATCAGTCGATGCTGCTTGATCCACGGCAACTGAATAATACATGTCACAACGGCAATCAGCAAATCAGTCGTGTTCATCTTGTCCTTGAAGAACGCCTTGAGATCACGTCGCTGAGCAAGCAGACGCAAGACCATCTCTACCAAGAACGCCAATGAAAAGATCGTCTCTGCCAGATCAAGACCGTCCAACTGAGCTGTGCTCATGTCATTGTGCTTGGTCGCCATACAGACCAAGTCTACAGCGATCAAAAAGATCCAGAATGGTCTCATGAACGTGACAAGCCAAGTGAGTGAAGATACCTTTTGTTGTTGTTCTTGTTCTTCATTCTCTGCAAACTCCCATCCACCTTCTTCATTCATGTCAGCCAAGATAGGCTTTGCTCTAATAGAGTATAAATAAAACTCTTCTTTCACAAGTCTAACCACTTACGTCGCGTTGGTAAATGCAGAGTGCTGCGAATCCTCTCGTACTTTGGCAAACATTTCTGTGATCACGGCAATAAACAAATTAATCAACCAAAAGTTCATGACGATCACAATCACAATAAAATAAAGTGCAGCAACAACATATTCGGCATCCATCATGTCATACATTCGGTCCGTCCAGGACTGCACACCAGTGATGATCATGACAATCAGCATGGACGAAAAGATGCTGTCAAAGCTGATCGTTCCTCCATACGGATTTTCCGTTTCTTCACAGATCAGACCTTGTTCACAGATAAAGCCTTTGGACCATAACGCTGTTTGTCCAGATTTGAGTTTATAAGGAACTTTGTATCCTGTCTCGTTGATGTATCCGCCACAGTATTGTTGTAACTCCTCTGTATGTGAGGCATTGTTTGGATCTAACAAGTGTGAGAAACATAGAGAAACAATCATGTATTCTTACCATGCCAAACGCAGTGTCTTTGAAAGGAGCCACTAAAGGATTGTACGCCAATGATACTAGATGAAAGGCTTAGGGACATATACACATACACATAAAGGACGACTTACGCAAAGATGACAAAAAAGAAGAACACAAAGAATAAGACATTCACTAAGAGAGGAGCAGCTCTCTTGAGACTATTCAAAATAACTTTACTTCCATCTGTTATATTTAGTAACCGTAATAAAACTAATGCCGATAACATCTTGAATACGAGGATACGCCTGCCTTGGTCTTCGTTGATCTCTTGGTGTGTCATCAGGAGAATAAAGTCTACCCAATAAGATAGGATGGAGATAAAGTCAATACGGTTCCAGCTGTGTCGTAGGTAGGCCCTGGGTGACTGTGGTGAAGGTGGGTTAAAGAAGAGGCCGAGGACGATGATACGGCAGATAGCTATGATTCTTTATAAGAAGTTAATCATAAATCCAGATGTATATCATGTTTGGTTACGTGTATAGGATAAATATCACAAGGAGTACATATTGGTACCAGACTTGGCCCCATGTGCTTGGTGGATTTGGGAATGGATCACTTCCCCAACCGACGATGAAGAGAGTGATGGTATGAAAGACGATAAGAAACATGATCAAGGTCTCCATCCATCTTTTTTAACAATAGATTAATAACAAAAAATACATGCTTAAATCACTTGAAACTTACTTCCAACATAAAGCATGATACAAGAACACACGAAATGGATTCTGTGGAGAGAATAGCTTTAAGCTATTACCAGATAGATAACTAAATGATTCCACATCAGACGTGCTGTCATCTTTGACTTGATCAGGATTTGATATCGTTGCTGTTCGCTTCATTGGTATATTTTCATCTACAACAGAGGATGCATCAGACTCTTGGTCTTCTTCACTATATTTCTGCCATTGCTCCTGTCTTCTCTCCTGGAGTTCCTTGTTCTCATCTACGGCAGCCTTATGATTTATCGCATACTGATGCAAATTGACCACTCGTTCGGCCACTCCTCTCACCGCCTTGACAAGGTCTCGAAAAAACTTGTGTCGATCGTACTGTATGAGCCTATTGACCTTTTTCCGATCTATCTCTGGATCCACACTCGCCGGTTTATAGATCGCAGGCAGCTCAGGAGAGGCGTCCAGTGGATGCTTGAACCCTGACATATTCGATGCGTTAACAGTGAGACGGGCTGTATCTGAAAAGACCTCATCTTCAAACGTGATCTCTTCTTCCTCTTGTGGTAACGGTGTCGGCGGAGGTGAAGGTCGTCTTTCCTGTTCGAATTCTGTCATAAATTCGGTCACTGACGGAAGAGGCTTTCGTTGGGTATAGCGTCGACTAAGTCGAGTGTTGTTCCTTTTCATAATCTCTGGGTCATCTTCTTTTAATAACGTTGCTTCATTGTCGCTTGTGCTGTGTTTTTTACTGTAAACACTTTTTCTATTTTTTAAAGACATCGTCTACAGTTCATGCCCGTTTTCTCTCTCTTTTTAAAAAAAAAGAAAAGGGATTAATTTAATGACAAGCCGGAAATAGAAATGGTCTGGAATATCAATATTTCATTTTTGGTAAATATGATCCCCTTTTTTATTTTGTTATCATGGAAAAAAAAGATCATACAGTTGTATTTATTGACTGTAGACAATAGAGCTTTCATTTCATAAACAACAAGCTTATAGAAAGGAGTTTATTTCGGTCAGTCAAAAACTGTATGCAAGCAAAATATGCAAGATGTATAAATGTGTGGCTTTGGCCCTACCTTATTGGTGCACCCACAATTTACCTTATTTTTTTTTTCTATGGGGAGGGAGAATAAAAAAAAGAGAGTTCTCTTTTTTCACTTTGCATCATGTCTTCTAATACTCGTCGAATTGTTACCAACGCGAGAACTGTCTCTTATAGTTCTGGTGGATTAAATGAAAGGTGAGGAATGACTCATTATGAACACATGTATACTCATTCTTATAGATTTGCTAATTTGGAAAAGAGCAAAAAGCCAACCCATAATCCAGTCATTCAATCCAAGAGTGTCTTTAGTCGTATCAAAGCCGATAGTCCTAAACTTAAAAGTATTCAACAACGTCTTGGTAAGCCAGTGGATACCCGAAGAAAACCAGCGATGGCGGGTAGGATCACCAAACCAAACAAGAAGCCAGTAAGACAACAACAACCACAAAAAAAGCAACAACAGAAACCCAAGAATGATAAAAAGGGTAGTAAACAAAAGAAGAAGCCCTTGTCACAAGAGGATCTTGATAAATCTTTGGATGCGTACATGATGAAAGACCCCAAGACAGCACAGGCCAAGTTAGATGAAGAATTGACGACATATATGCAAGAAGCTGAACTTGAAGAAGAGACATTATAATAAATAAAAACACACCATCGCCTTTATTTCAGCAAATTGATGTGATAAAGGGCTATTTTTGATCGAGATATTGAGAGAGAGAGAGAGAGAGAGAGAGAGAGAGTAGGCAAATTGGATATATATACACACACAGAGAGCGTTGCTTGAAAAAAGATATACACATGATAAAGATGTGGGCACGCACGCGTTTGGAAGGACGATCATTGATGATTTCTTTTCTTATTTTCTTTCTTTTACTCACATGCGTTCATCAATGTCCTTTTTTCTTATCGAGAAAATACACACACTTTTATTAAAACACACATAGTTTATCATCTATTCATAGACCACCTTTTTTTCGTCATTGTTCTTGCTTGGGTTTACAAGCAATGTAAACTCCGTCATAAATTTGCATTATTTTTTCTTGAAACTTCGATATTTTTTTCTTTCCTTCTTTCGTTGCTGCCAAACACACACACACAGATAAATGTATCGATTATCCAAACTGACTACCAAGACTTTTCCTATCGTAAGACATGTAAGTCTATAGCCCATCAAAGACATACAAACTGATATCCTTTATTTTTTTGGTAGCACGTCGGTGTTTTATCCCAACTTCGCCCTTACTCCAATAAAGTAGCTGGACCTGTCATCGGCATTGACTTGGGTACGACGAATTCATGCGTAGCCGTAATGGAAGGTAAAAATCCAAAAGTGATTGAGAACGCTGAAGGTGCACGTACGACGCCTTCTGTGGTTGCGTTTACCAAAGAAGGTGAATTGCTCGTGGGTCAAACAGCCAAACGACAGGTAAAACAAAACAAATGGTTCCAAAAAATCGCAAGCTAATCCAACATAGGCTGTAGTGAATCCCGAAAATACAATCTATGCTACCAAACGACTGATCGGTCGTCAATTCAAAGACCCTGCTGTTCAAGCAGACATCCCGAGCGTGTCATACAAGATCGTGCCACACACAAACGGTGATGCATGGGTCGAAGTGGCTGGTGGCAAAAAGTACTCGCCCTCACAGATTGGCGCCTTTGTGCTCGGCAAGATGAAAGAGACGGCTGAGAGCTACCTGGGCAAGAAAGTGAAGCATGCGGTGATTACTGTGCCAGCTTATTTTAATGACTCTCAGCGACAAGCGACCAAGGACGCAGGCAAAATCGCCGGGCTGGACGTCATGCGTGTGATTAACGAGCCCACTGCGGCAGCTCTGGCTTATGGTCTGGACAAGGCGGGTGATGAGACCATTGCGGTCTATGACTTGGGAGGTGGTACGTTCGATATCTCCATCTTGGAAATTCAAAATGGTGTGTTCGAAGTCAAGTCGACCAATGGTGACACGGCACTGGGCGGTGAAGACTTTGATTCTCATCTTGTAAGATATGTTGTGGACGAGTTCAAGAAGGAAACAGGCGGTATGGACATCTCGAACGATCGTATGGCCATTCAACGTATTCGTGAAGCTTGTGAAAAGGCCAAGATCGAATTATCTTCGACTGTTCAGACGGATATCAACTTGCCTTATATCACTGCCGATGCAACAGGCCCCAAGCATATCAACATGAAGCTGACACGTTCCAAGTATGAAGGATTGGTAGGTGATCTGATCAAAAAGACAATCTCTCCTTGTGAAAAGGCGCTCAAGGACGCAGGTGTCTCTGCTCGTGAGGTTGGTGATGTCATTCTCGTCGGTGGTATGACACGTATGCCCAAGGTGGTCGAAACCGTCAAAGGAATCTTTGGAAAGGAACCTAGCAAGTCTGTCAATCCGGATGAAGCCGTCGCTCTTGGTGCTGCCATTCAAGGCGGTGTCCTTGCCGGATCGGTGTCTGACATTCTTCTCTTGGATGTCACTCCGCTTTCCTTGGGTATTGAAACCCTCGGTGGTGTCTTTACTCGTCTCATCAACCGAAATACGACGATTCCGACCAAGAAATCCCAGGTGTTCTCTACTGCCGCTGATGGCCAAACCCAGGTCCAGATCCGAGTGTTCCAGGGAGAACGTGAGCTCTGCAGAGACAACAAACTGCTCGGTGATTTCAACTTGACAGGTATCCCTCCTGCTCCCAAGGGTGTGCCTCAGATCGAAGTAGAGTTTGATATTGATGCCGATGGTATTGTCAACGTCGCAGCCAAGGATAAAGCCACGGGTCGTGATCAATCAAGTAAGTTGTATTATTTTGTATTATATCTTTACTCATATCTTGCCAGTTACCATCGCTGCTTCTTCTGGTCTAAGCAGTGACGAAATCGAAAGAATGGTCCAGGAAGCCGAAAAGAACGCAGAGGCAGACCGTGCTCGTCGTGATACGATCGAAATGGCTAACCGTGCTGAATCGGCCATGAGCGAAACAGAAAAGGCCATGGAAGACTTTAAAGATCAAATCGATCAAACAGAGGCTAACAAGCTCAAGGGCATGATTGCATCTCTCAGAGAACAGACAACCAAGGCTCAGGCTGGTGATACGGATATCAAGGCTGAAGACTTGAAGGCCAAGGTAGATGAGCTTCAGTCAAGTTCGCTCAAACTCTTTGAAATGGTCTACAAGAACCGTGCTCAACAAGGAGATAATAACAGTAACCCTCAACAATAATTCTCTTTTTTTTTTTATATATAAACATAAATAAAATAATGTCTGATTTGACTCTGTTATTAAAGAACCATAACCAAAAGAAAGCAGAAATAAAACGAAATAATGGTATTATAAGTACTCTGAAAACAGTGGGAGGGGACTAATTCTATCATTAGAGCAAATTCGAAAGAATGCAGTTCAAGCTACCAATGAATTAACAGATTCCATCACAGATTATGTTAATGAAGAGTAAATAAATAAAATAATAAAAAGAGATGTGACTAATGAATAAGATAGAGTGAGTGACATATTCGTCAAACAAAAGGAACTCGAACAACAGTCAAAACGATTAGCAAACCAAGTGACAAAATATATAAACCAAACACAACAGTGGTTATCGCTAGTAGACAATTTTAATCACTCACTCAAGGAATTGGGAGACGTGAAAAATTGGGCACAGATCATGGAACATGATATGAAGACTGTCATGACTACCTTGGAGTTTGTGCATCAAGGTAAAAATAGCAACATCGCCTCTTGATTGTTCTTTCATAATAAAAGGGCACTTTGGAGTGAATAATTATTGTATACAATCAAAATATAGTGTTGTTTATCATGTATCAGATATCATTTGCATCATAAACTTTCCCCTATAAAAGTCTTGCCTTAAACATCATTTTAATAAGATTCAGTTCTTTTCTACTTTGTTTGTCGTCGACTTTAAAAATGGCTTCTTATAATTGGTAAAGTAGTGAAAGATAGTCTTTATAGCCGCAATTAACAAACATCATCAATAGTGCTCCCCCGGTCTGTCCGTTCGTTTTGTGACCATTGGCATAGAAGGATAATTCAGTCTAAATCAAATGATTCCGAGAGCATAATGCTTTTGGTTGTTGCTTGCGTCAAGGTTCACTGATAGCGTGCACATGAAATCATTTACGGGCGTTTACTGCGTTTTGTACAGAAGAGGAATGATATGAATTTAGTGATGTAAAGTCTGTGTCAGGTAATATGAGGTATGTGATAACAGCAGCGCTCAATCAAGAAGGTGCCAAAGCGCATAGCCGAGATGCCAAGGCTGTTATCACCCCTAGGCTGACTCTTATAGTGCATGTCACCTATAACCTGTTCAAAATCACCAAAGGTCTTAAAAATTTTATAGCAGCATCTAGGATCAACATTTTTACAAACCAACGACTACATTTCATAGAGAAAAGAGTTTATAAATAAAATGTAGTGCTTAGTTTTCAATAACTTTGTTATGATTGGAGTTATTATGGTTAGTGGAGCAAAGGGTTCAATTGAAACAGCCATACACGCCATACTATTGCATATAATGCACTATTATTGCACAAATTTATCTCTTTTCTTCATGACGCTTTTCAAGAAAAATGTTATTAAAACATTAAGATACGTGTTTATTAGCAATTCAGTTGTTAAAAAGAATGGAAATATTGACAGCTACATGAACCAAGTGAAGATTGCTTCTGTAGGTAGTAAAAATAAACATCAGTAGACGCCCTGTTGATCTAACTAAGCATGAATAAAAAAGACAATATTACAATTAGTGCTGATAATACATTGAAGCCTATGCTGAGGAGCACAATGACAAAGATGTCATTGCTAAATTTTAGAAATAAGTTCAACGGTGTTTATTATAATATTCTGCCAATAAAAGGTATTTGTACACTTCTCCTAGAAATATATTAGGTAGTAAGTCATACACGGCCATATATTCACAGTTGGGATTTTATTTCAAAAATTGAGACGAAGGTTTGAACAGGTTATAGGTGGCGTGTACCATATTCACAACTACTCGCCTAGTTATTAAAGACCACCATGTAGGGCAATGAAAGATACCTCATTGTCTGTACTGATAGACCCAGTTGCAGGTGATGATGACTTATATCTTCATCCTACGTCAATGGCCCATAAGAAAAGAATCTGATAAATTATAATTAGTTCTGTTTTATAAGTCATTTTGGTTATGTATTTATAGCACTTTGCTTTATTGTTTTCAGACAAGATTTATGATAAAAAAGAGAGACAGTCATGTAGCACACAGCAATGAAAGGTGTACAATGACGAGTATTCATGCAAAAAAGCAGGGTTGAATAAACGTCGTAAAAAGATAACTGACAGATGAATTAAAGATCACAAGAACCGCATATGTGTAATATGAAGACAAACAAAGTGTAATTTCAACATCCGATAAGTGACTTTCTTTAACCCTAGCTCGTTCGTGGCTTAGAATCTATTAGCCTAGGGTGTGAATGCGTTTGCTGTGAGTGTGTGTGTATGTGTGTCAATACGCTTTAGTTCTTTCTTTTTTTTTTTTTCTTCTTTTCTATTCTTACAAACATGAGCGATTACTCTTCAAGCTACAACAGTTTTGGTGGTGGTGACATTGTAATATAAGCAAAAGGATATACTTCAAATAAAACTAAACTAGTTTGGGTAATTAGAGCAGCAAAAAGCAAGAAGTAATGGATCAAGTTCGTTCTGAACTTGCTTTAGCTAATGCTCAAGAACTCATCAACGTAAAATATATATTTATATTTCTCGTAATGATTGTTATTAATTCTATTGTAAAATAGAAAATCAATGAAAAGTGCTACTTGAAGTGTGTCCCCAAGCCTGGACCTCGCCTTGAATCTGGTGAACAAGCTTGTCTTTCAAAGTGTATGGATCGTTATATGGAAGCATGGAACGTCGTCTCTCGCGCTTACATCAATAGACTTCAACGCGAACAACAAGGCGGAAGCTTGTAATTTGATGTTTTTATGTACATAAAAAAAATTTTTTTTTTCTCTTTTAAACATTAGAAAACATTTTATAAACACTTTTTTTTTTTTTTAAGAATGACAAAAAATAAGAAGCTTTATTTATTCAATGAATTATTATGAAAACATGAAATAATCTATCAAAAGAATGAGTCAAAAAAAAGTTCATGTATAAAAGCTTATTTATGCTAAAGAGTTTCTTCAGAGATTGTTCACCATGGTTACCCCACATCTCGAAATAGATCCAAAAGGTCAAATAGGAAAATGTTTACAAGATTCGGGACCAAAAAAGTTTTGCATCATGCTTCTTCTTTAGCATAAAAAAAAATAAAAAAAATCCTTACCTAAAGTTTGTTGAATGTATTCAAGAATAAAAAAAAAAAAATCATAAAAAAAGCTTCTTTTCTCGCCTTTTTAATTAATGACAGTTGTGACTCTGCATTAACTGAGTCACTTTAAAAAAATTTATCGGGCAATTCATATCCAGCTGTGAACACTACCCTAAAACATATCCTTAAAGATGAGCTTGAAAGAAAAAGCTCCAGTATCACTTTGATCAGAGGCATATCTTTTCAATGTTGAACTTTATCTCGATTTTTACTAAAAACAACAGCCATTGGACGATCATGTAGGACATATCCATTTGTAGACTGTAATGCTAGTTTAGCAACGTTTTCATCCGGTAGAGTAACGAAGGCCTGATCTCTAAGTCTACCCTTGGTCATCAAATTGACCTTGATATCATTCGAAAAGACCGAGTATATCTGAATAAGTTCCTGTTCGGTCGTCTTCTTGTGCAAGTTTTTGATATACAGCCTATTCGACACTTCACCCGGCTCATAGTTCTTGAAGGCAGCCAAGTGAGTCAGCTGCTCTAGTGGAAGACATTGACGCTGGATTTGCTGTATCTGTTGATTCTCTTTTGCCTTTTTTAGCGCCAATCGTTGCTTTTCAGCCGCAATACGCGCCTGTCTCGCCTCCTTGACGCGTTCCTCCTGTTCCTTGGACGTATCCTGTGGTGTTTCCTCTTCAAGCTCAGATTCGTCACTCGACAACAACGCGTCCTCTTTCCGTTTCCTTAACGTCGGTACAGCATGCTTGACAAGTGGGCCAAATGGAGGTGGCAGGTTCATCTTGTTCATCAAGTGAAGAACTTGTGTGTATAGTCGAGGAACTGAGCCGATAGCATGTGTGATGTTGGTCAATATTTCGGGAGTTGGGTCAGGGTATAAGTATCTCAAATGTGGGTTTGATGGGTAGTCGATGCCTTGTAAAGGTGCGATCGGTTCAGGTGATTCAGATGGTGTTGAAGATCTAGTGTGTAATTGTTATTACTCAATCTATTTATTGATGTTTATCTTACGGAAGTTCCTTTTGTCCGCTTGGATCAGGTTTGGCATATTCTACTTGAATCTGTTTAAAATATAGACCGAAATGAATCTTTTTCAGTTCCTTGTAAGCTTCTTCAGCCGCATGACGATTGGCAAAGTCAATGAATACAAAACCAGGCTATTGAAGTATTACAATGAATTCAATCTTTTTTTTTTGCTTTGTTTTACCATGGCTGCAGTTTGCATAAATCGTGTGGCTATTGGCTTGTAGGGTTTAAAGTAGTTCTTTTGTAATTCAGGTGATTGAGTGATGAAATCGGGTACATGTTTAACAAGCAAGGTAATTATTTCCTACATGTTAATAATAAGTCTTTATATTTTTAAGTAAAGAGGAGGGGGGGGGGAACTCTACACTCATTTAAATAAATAAATAAAGAGAGAGAGAGAGAGAGAAAAAGTCACTCTTTCTTTTTTTTATATACATGAAGATTAACGAAAACTTGATTCTTGTAAAGTGTCTTGTTTCTTTTCTTTAATACAAGACTAAAAAGAATGTAGATTGGTCAATTAGTTGCACTTGTACCTTATAAACCAGAACATGTTCCTAAATATCACGAATGGATGAAGAATCCGTTTCTTCAAGAGATGACAGCGTCAGAACCACTTTCATTAGAAGAAGAATATGAAATGCAACAGTCGTGGCATCAGGATGATAAAAGTAAAAAGAAAGAGAGATATTCTTTACACAATAATAACCATGAATAGAGCTGACATTTATCATAACCGCCCTTCCTACTGACAGTCCAGTTCACTTGAAAGATATTCCCAAAGAAGAAGTAAAAGACAAGACAGGTAACTATAATCATAATAAAACCGTGTACTGACTTTATTAGTCATGATTGGTGATGTCAATATATTCTTTAACGATCCTGATGACGATCCAACCTTTGGAGAGATTGAAGTCATGATTGCTGAAGCTGACTATCGAAAGACAGGACGAGGAAGAGAAGCATTAAGGATTATGATGGGATATGGTAGATATTTATATAATTGACTGCTTTATATTAAACATACAATAGCCATGGAAGAACTAGGAGTAAAGACATTTCATGCCAAGATTTCACTAAAGAACGAACCAAGCATTCAACTGTTTGAATCCAAATTTGGATATTATCCTGTCTCGGTATCCGAGATCTTTCAGGAAACAACGCTGGAATGGTCTTTATTAGATAATACGACATCCAAGGATCACGAGCGAATTATTAAAGTACAACAGGAAATATTGAATTTCTTTCACAACCATGTGGATTCTATTACTTGGCAATAAAAATAACTTTACCAAAGCCCGTGGACAAGACAGTCTTGTTGTTGCTCACTTGGGCTAAAGAAGGGTGTCTCCATCTGTCTGATCCACCACTCGGGAGTGACGTATATTGTATGAAACGATAGGATAGCAGGTCGATCCAGGATCATCCTATGGCTCTTGATATGCTTCTCAATGACTGCCAACATCTCTGTCTTGGGTTCAACCAACAGTTCATAGTTCACCTTGAAACCAGCACTCATCCGGGCGGCTCCTTTCATCTGTTTGACGCCCTTTAGTTTTTCCCACAATACACGATCGTTGAGCAGTGTGCCTCCTGCTTGATTGACATGCTGAAGACGTTGATTGGACGAGATTTGTGCAAAGTAGGCAACAATGTTGATGGTTGTCCTGCTCTTTTCGTACATCACCAGTGATCGGTCACTCACTGGAGCATCTTTCACTGCGCCAAATCCGATATCGTCCAATGGACACATGAGAAATTCGAGTGTGAGCGTCACTGGATTCACTCGACTGAATTCACCAAGTAGTAGCAGCTCGGTTGAGTATGGGAAGGAGGGTATATTGCTATCCGAAGATGCGTGAAAGGTAGCCAAGACGTCAATCTATCAATACAATTAGACGTTATATAGGTCATCATAAAGACCTTACATGTATTCTCCAACCATCCTTTTCTACCAACTCTTTAATTCGTTCACTCAAAACAGATGACAGTCGATATCCATACCATATATTGAGCCTTGCTACATTAATCAAGTCTTGTATGCTCAAATGGCTGGCAATAATATATAAAATCTCTATAGGTAATTTGGATAATCTATACATTTGAAAAAAAAAAAAAAAAAAAAAGAAAAAAAAAAACATTCACCTGATTTATGCATCCCTTTATATGATTTCATTCAGCGACAAAAACGATCCAACACTAAACGTCAAATATACTTGCATGTGAAAAGACAAGGTAAAAGAAAGAGAGAGAAAGAGAGGTGCATACATGTGATAAACAAGTCATTAGTATGATGACGTAAGAGATACACAGAGATCTTTTGAGGAAACATGTTTGACATTATGAATTCCACAAGTACACATCTTGTAAAATGTGCCATCATGTTTAACATTTAAAGGCTGTTGTATGTTTATTTAAGTTTTGTTATAGTAACAACTACTCAATGAGGCTGCTTTAGTATTTGAAAAAGATGTTAAATCATATGTCTCGCTTGAATGAACTATTGATCATAAAACAATATTGTCTTTTGACCCAAAAAGATACATTGTGTGGACTATTTTTTTACAAAAAAAAAGGGGGGGAAGTGAATATCTTTAGATACGTCATTTGCTTGCATGATTTTAATTGCATAAACATTGAGCATAAATGTTCCTTTTTTTTTTCTGAGTCCAACCATCAATTTTGGGTGTTCACTTTTTGTATGTCTTGTGTACCTTGAAATTTCCTTTTTTAGAATCCTTTTTCTTCAAGCATGAATGGTCAAGGAAAAGCACAGTATTATATTTTGAATGTTCTTGTAAGTGAATGTATCTTGCTACTCAATTGCTTTTACTGTGTATTCATAGCACGATGGATCAAGAGTGATATGGACGTGTCATGTATATGCTTATAGAATTACATTTTATCTGCGCGCACTATGGATCGACATATGGTAAAAAACAATGGAGTCATTATTAAACAATAACATCATTCATGTTGCGCTGTTGAATCTTCAAAACTGGGTCTTGGCGTTCAATTCGTTCCTTCCTTTATATTTGGCACCTTTGCATATCAATGAAAAAGGCAGCATTAGCCTTTGCTTAAACAATTTCTTTTACGATCTATTCAGACACATATATTAATCCTGGTCAATTCAATTAATTTAGATATAAACAAAAACTATCTTTCGGGATCAAGAATAAAAAAGATGAGAAACCAATAAAGTACTTCTGATCCATAGGAAGATTTTTTTTGGGGGAAAGACCATTGCACGAAATAAGACGATCCATTTAGAGCAATATATAATCAACAGCATCAGAGTACTAACCCCGGAAAAATACAGACATGAGCATAACGAGAGTATATTTTGGCAGAGAATATTATTTTGTTTTTGCGAGATATTGATAGTCGTAGGGATATATTCAGATGGCATTGATTGTTCACAATTTCTCTTTACTGATTATATACATGAAAAGAATTTCTCTGAATAAATCAGTCTTGTTCAAACCTAGTAGTGTATTTTGTCTGCAAACCTCAAAACGAGAGATTATAAAAGACGAAGGAATAGGTTTAATATAAAAGTTTATGGAAAGTAATTCTTTATCGTAGCAAGCTTGGGTTTTACTTTTAAAATGGTATTGAATACTAAACAAGCGCAGCTATGTTCAAGGCTGAGCCTATATGTAGTCTCTCCTCTGTTGATCCCTTACTGCAACTTTATACGGATTACCTATGCCATAACAATAATATGTGTATGCATTGGAAAAAATGAATACAATATATTCCTTCAAAAGCCATATCAACTTTGACACTATCAGCCGGGCAACCTTGCTTCTCTTTCTCTAACTTGCAATAAATTCGTACGAAGAATAACTCAACAAGGATATATATAATATGCTACCTTTTTGCAAGAAAGCTATATGCATAAACCCGACAATGACAACACAATTGCAGCTTGCCTGAATTCGATCAAAATTGAATGATTAATAATAGAGTACTGACTTTCCAAATCGCCTTTGGGTGGATGAAGGTATATATTCAAATTATAGTGTATAATGCTTATTGTATTCTGCAAATCGCGCAAACAAACCTTTTTTTTTCTCTTGCACGCTCTGTATATGCGTATACACGTACTGCTTCCAAAAGATAATTCATAGATACACCATAAGATATACGGTAACTTTCTCAAAAAAGAAAAATATGTAAAAGAGAGAAAGAGACAAAAGCAAATTTATTTTTGTTACGGAATTGAAAAGGGTTACACTCTGACCAAATAGGACACGTATCACAATTAGTGCGTTTTATATGTTTGTTTTGTAACACCTTATGAAACACTCTAATGTGTGTTGCTACAATGGATCAAACGATGACCTCCATTAAAATGTTTCAAAATTATTGTTTGTTTGAAACAGTAAAGGTTGTGTCAAGAACGGTTATGCAATGGGTGTTACACGACAGCTGAGTAACATTAGAATGCAGAGAGAGAGAGAAAGAAATGTAATGATTGATATTGGTGGAGTTAATGCCGATATGAATAATAAGCAGTGAAATTTTTTTAAAAGAAAATTTCACTTGTCGCTTTTTAATGACGAGACATTTTGGAATGCGAGATGAACAAGGTGCTGATTTGATAAAGGTGTTCAGAAAAGAATGAGTTGGTCGTTTAAGAGTACCTCGAGAAATGGGCATTATTATTGAAACTATAGTTAATTAGTACTTAATTTCACGTCATCTTGGCGCAAATTGTATTGCATAGTAGAAAAAAGTCTCATACGTGTTCTCTCCTTGCATTCGGTGTTAATACTAGATTTAATAAAGAGACTATAATTTAAGATCTAATTAAGCTTCAAATCAATAAGCAATTATTTACTGAATAGAAGGAGTCCTGAACTCGGATTTAATTGAATCTTTCATGCTGATTTCTCTTTTTGATATTGAAACGAACACTCAAAACTTAAAATTTGTAAAAACCAGAAAGTGAGAGGCCGAAGCGTCAAATCCTAAGATACCGAAGAAAGGTGCAATAGCTTATCATATTATTAAATTTGTAAAGCTTGTCATGGATACTTTAGATGAAAATGAAATGATACGTCATTATTCTTCTAATTCTATATAGGCATGCTAGGCGATGACAAAAAGCACAACCTGCAAAAACCAGTTTAAAAAAAAGATGACGAATTAAAAACTCGTATTACTGAAGCATACAAACCGGTTATCCTCTCAAACTATTGTTTGAATTGAATGAAGCATTCAAAAATCTAAAGGAATAGATGTATTCAACTAAAAGTTCACTTGAAGCAATGCTATTTCGCTCATAAGTGTCTAAAACGTTCATCTAGGATAAAATTTATCTTAAAAATAATCTAAAAAAAAACAATTCAAACTATTTGATACTTGTTCAAAATCATATTTTGAATTAGTTACTTCTTTTGACATAATACTCAAAGATGATGAGCAGAAGCTGTATTGTTAATATCAATCATCCATTTACCGAGAGTTTTTTTTTTAAAAAAAATATATAAAAGATAAGGTATCAAGAGTGAAAAAAAAAAATAACCAGCTGTGACATTTGAATCAAGAGATGATGTTATGTGCTAGCAAGTGTTGTTTTGTAAGGGTAGTTTCCTTAGTTTCAATCAGCGTCAATTATGTTCAGATACAACACCGGCAAAATCAATAATGGCTTGTCACCAAAAAAGTACAATTGGTAAAAGTGCAACAAATGACTGGAGTTCTATTGAGGTTCGGGGCAAACGTAATTCCAAATGTCTTTCTCTTACATAATGTTGCTTGTGTACAGTTAGGCTTTCAAAGTAGATTGTATTTTCTATTTAATGTAAGATTTAGTAAATACAGCCAAACTTTGATAGCAAACTTTTACTTACCATAATAACAGTAAAAACTTTTGTATTATTACTACTTTTCAAACCCTTCAGTGTTTTGTTGTAGATATTCAAGCAGCCTCTTTCCAGCTTTATTTCTACGTTTGTATTTACGACTCCCGCAAGCACAAGAATTACTATGACTGATTTGTTGCTCCTTCCAAGCCCATCAATTTTAGGGTTTTGCTATTTGCACAGCAAAAAACATATCTGTCGCATTTACCTTATAAGCACACCATCTTGTAAATGACTACTTCAGAAAGAAAAACAAAAAAAAAAAAGACCAACAAAATGCGTTATCTTATAGACGCGTTATGCTTGATTCTTGTTAACTGTGGCAGTAATCCTGTATTATTATAAAATGAATAATGTGCTCTCTCTTGTCTCAACGTAATAAAGGGGCTATTAAAGACTTATCGACGCATTCTTCTCT
The DNA here is from genome assembly GCA_025529335.1 of Rhizopus sp. PT2906. Lineage (NCBI taxonomy): Eukaryota > Fungi > Mucoromycota > Mucoromycetes > Mucorales > Rhizopodaceae > Rhizopus > Rhizopus sp. PT2906. The sequence goes on from JAMYHX010000044.1 coordinate 52,333, forward strand.
TATACTTTAGTGTTGTACATATTGCACAAATGCAGTGCAGATGTGCTGTGACACTAGCAAGCCCCCAATTTTGCTGGCCTCTAGGTCCTCATGCAATATTCTAGCCTTTGTACCAACATGCATTAAACATGAATTCCAGAAGAACAGCAAATTAACGATCATCTGAAGCGGACCAGATCTTGATACTGGAAAAAAGAAAGAGTCGATATCAGGAATCGTTGTCTAACTTGCAGCAGTTCGCTCTTTTACTGTTTGGTTGATCATATTTTCAAGCTTCAAAATCAAAACAGGCAGAAAAAATTAGTATCATATATAAAAATTTAGTGACAGTAGAAAAAAGCTTGCAAGTGGAACACGACATCATGAGTGAACTCATAGTCGTTGCGGCGTTTTTTATATTACAAGCTTGCTTAGCTTCATCATATGAATTGTTATTTAATGTTCGTTTTAGTACGCGTTTGGTCAGACTGTCGCTTATTATCTATAGTGTTCATGTCTAAAAGACTATAAAAAACTGATTGAGTAATGCTGACAGAAATATATCTATGACAAGGTTACTCATTCTCAAGCTCTTTTTTTTAAAATCGAAGAAATTAGATTCTGACTGAACGACTGCTTGTCTGACTGGTAATATACCCTGCTTGATTAGTTAGTGGCACAGCTGTTGAAGTGGCTGCTTGATTAGCTGTTAGCTGAGTTTGTGTAAGAGTCTAGTTTATAAAAAGAAAAGTATTACGGACTGGAAGGAAAGCAGGTGAATTAACATTGCTATTGCCATGTGAGTTCAGACAAAGTCAACGTAGCACTTGTAACTTTTTCACTCAATTTCTTGTCGAGATCGTTAGCAATGCATCAAGTCCAATAGTTTTTGTAATTTATAGAAATGTGAATCCTGTTAGAATTAGATTGTTTAAAGATATTTGTAGTAATCACTCAGTCTCATGTTCTTTAGTTCCTTAAGAAAAATTTGATGTCACAATTATATAATGACGCATATCCGTGCTTTTTTTTTTTTATATATAGTAACATTCAGCGTGAAGAAGCAAGTTATAATAAGCTAATTTAGCTCAATAAATTTCGACAGCTTGACTGTAACTATCTACTTGCACAGAATGCGTGAACTCGGCCTTGCAGCTTCACTATATTATTGTATAAACAAAAGATCCAAAAGTGGGCGGTCATCGATTTTTGTACACATGATTTACATCGACAATATATCTAGGTTGTTTTGATTTCTGATATAAGGATTGATGAAGTTTAGCATAAGACAACCTCGAAGTTAAAGCTATTGCTTATGAGTCATGTAACACGTTTAGAATGGTATTAATAACTTTATTATTATTAATTCTAGATAGTCTTGCATTGCAGTTCGCTTGACTTTATCTTATCACGTTTCAACTTAACCTTCTTCACAACTCCACTTCTCTAAAAGTGATTGGCTACTATCATAATAACTGCCATGAGCTGAAGCATATATATTAACATATATCTAAAACACTAATGTTATATCACTGCAGCTTTACAGAGTTTCCAAGAATTAATGTCACTGTCGCCGAGAGTAAAAATCTTGAAGCCTGGCAGATAGCACAAATAATTCCAGTCTATAAAAAGAGCTATTCGTCTGGCTCCAGTAACTATAGACCTATGAGTTTGACTTCCACCCTATGCAAAATTTTAGAGAAATGCATCGAAACACCCCTCCAGGCGATAGACCGCCTTTCGGTATTGCCCAAGAAGGCTTCAGGAAGTTACAAAGTACCCTGTATCAATCCCTTTGCCTATCTAATATTTGCCATTCATTACGAGGGGACTATCACATCAATTCGATACTGGCATTTCTTGATATAAAATCAGTATATGACACCGTTGACGGGAATCTCATATGGTACAACCATACCTCACTTCATCCCTCTTAAGATTTCTGTGTAATCTATTCAACAGCGTACTTATTGAAGTGTTCCTATCAAATGCTTCCTCCTACCACTCCCACCCACAAACTAGCGTCGTTCAGGGATCTATACTCCTCATCTGTGCTCAGCTTATATTAATTAGCTTCCGCAGCTTTTGCGACCACAAGTGTTAATAATACATATGCCCCCCCCCCCTGTTAAGGCCATGCCTCTACTTAACTGCCTATGATATGTGGATAGTGTTGTTATCATTGCTGTGCAACAGAAGATGATCCATCTACTCAAGATATATGAACGATACAGCTTAAAGGCAGGTTATAGATGGGATCCAGTGACATGTATTATCTTGGATAACCATCCCCAACCTGCTGAATACAGGCTTTACCATCTGGCTCTCCCTCGGCGACCATTCTTCACCTACTTGGGTATTCCGTTTAAAACTTAGTGGTTATCTCGATCCTGAATTCTTGGTGAACCGTAACTGCTGTAAGGCGCCTGCTACCTGAATATCCTCACTCCAATTGGAGTCAATACTACTGGCTTTTCTAAATTACTTTCTTATCAACTCTGTGTTCAGATTGTTTGCCCACAAATGGAATATAAGCTAGCCATTAACCTGTTTTCCCATTCTCAACTGAAAATCCATATCCAGAATAAATGTATGCGGTTGATTTAAGGTGCACATTGAGGTGTTAGTTGTAGTTTGTTATTGCTTTTAGTAATCGCAAAATATGTAAGAATAAAAACAAAGGCATGAGTTTTTGTTTTATCCTTTTTTTATTGGAAATTGGAGGAAGAACTACTAGCAAAAAGAAATTAGGTTGTTTTAAAAGAAGTCGGAGTATTAATTAAGGTACATGTAATTAAGTCACAAGATTAGTATTAGACATGGCCAAATACGACAGTAATAATGGTAATAGAGGTAATGTTATCAGAGGTGGAAATAGAAAGTCTAATTCCAAAACATTGGTCAAGCAAGAGTGGAACAACATTCTTAGTCCAAGTTACCTGACCTGTTGTCTACCTTATCCTTTTCTTTACTTCTTTAACTCTTTCTAAAAACAACAATAACTAGAGAGCAGTCAATATGCTTGTTATTCTTTGCAGAAATCAACAAGTATGAAGAAAATTGAGGTTTGGTACGAAAACGAGCCACTGCAGCCCTGATTAATCCTCTCAATATTTTTACGCGCTCATTTAGATTTCAAAGATGTACGAAAGATATTGAGTGATCATTTCTAATGATCTAATTTTATTCTGTATGGGATTTCTTATTATATCATAATGAAAGAAAACACTTATAAACAACTTTTTGGAGCATTGAAAACGTCCTTTCTATATTTTAAGAGTCATTTCATATATAAATATTTATAAGCTTTCAAAAGGAAGCGTAACCGGTTATAGTCTTCATCTTTTCTATTAAAAAGAACTATTATTATGAATCAAAATAATATAACCTGAAGTAGTAGTTAGACTGAGAGTAAACAAGTAATGTAAAAATACTCAATGATCAAACACTACACAGGAGTTGACGGATTAGGATATTATTTCTCTTTCAACTATTTCGTTACCCCCTCTTCAAGCATTAATTGTACAAATGCTTAATCAAGCTCTTAAGTCACAGATATTCCCTAAATCATGGCAGGGCTTTAAGGTGCGCTTAATGGCTAGGAAAAAAGTGATCTTACTAGTTTGCGTAACTGGCAGCCGATATCTTTAACCAGCTGTGATGCTAGAATTTACACACACACACCATCGATATCCACTTACGAGCGGTAATGCTAAGGTTGATTTATCGCTTTCAGATAGGTTTCATGTTTGCCAGATTCATTGCCGAAAATACCCTAGTGCTACAAGCTGTTGTGCAATATGCCCGTCATCGCCGTCGGAACGATATCATCCTAGACCAGGCAAAGGCATATGATCGAGTATACCTTTCTTACTTATGCCAGACTCTATTGAAGCTCGTATTTCCTACAGCTTTGGTACGCCCATTCATTGGTCTGTTCTTCACCAACAGAGATTGTATTAATATCAATGAACACTTGATCCGAACTGCTAATTAGGGTCGTGGTCTCCTCCAAGGTGACTTTGTATCCCCTTTTTCTATTCAACTTTGTTCTAGAACTTCTGTTACATCACGTTCTTCAGGGTGAATCTTTTCTGAGCTTTTCTTTTGTTCCATTATCACTGTGTGTTCCTTCGCCGACTTCTTTAAAGGTTTTGGCATATGCAGACAACGTGTATATCTTACTATTCTCTCGTACTGATTTCTTTCGGATTCAAGATTATTTGGATTCTTATAAAAGAGCCACTCATGACAAGGTTAATTTATCAAAGATGGAGACCATTTTCCTTAATGGAGTTGCTGACACATCATGAACAACGCTTTTGTTGCACCATCAAATCCTTCAGTATCATGGTCACACCAAATCTCAATCGCCTTGACACTGTCGGTTCCCGGTGACTCTGTCCATAACTCAAAGACGATATCTTGAGGATAACCTGTTATAAAGCGTCAAAACTCAATATAGTGTCTACTCACAGCAACATCTCTCCTATCGAAGCCGTGTGTGACGAAAGTAAATATACTGATCCTGCCGAAGCTATAGTGTTTACTACGAAATCTTGTCCTTCCGTAAGGATTTCTTTCGACATGCTCGATCTACAGTGTATCAATTTCTTCACTAAGGTACCAAACCTGGTTTCCGTTATGCCCTTCTTTGTCGCCCTGTAATACAAAATGGCCTTAACCTGTTTGATCCTCTTGTTAAGCAGTGTTGCTTACAGCTTCGATGGTTACGCCTGTTATTTTTAGATAATAATCTTCGCCCTTGCAGCCGACCTTACTTGAAAGGCTTTATGCAACACTCCCATTCCAATGCTATCAATCTGATTCTTTCGCTTTTTTTTCCCCCGTCGATGCGTAACGAAACCAAGGCACATTTCTACCTGCGGCCTATGGAGCTATGGATTACCTCCGCTCTGACAATTTCATCAACATCCAGGTGACACTATCGACTATACTCATTCTTTATGTCGTAGAGCTATTCTATATTGTTGCCGCAGGCTACTGGCTACACCGTAAGTGACGTTCTTCTCTCTACAAATCTGTCAATCCTTCACTTTTGACAATTTGTTACACCGAGTATGTCCCACTTCTCCCAATTGACTTGCTTTCTTGTCCTCAGATCTCCACCGTGCTGTTACGTGATGTCCAAAATCTCATGGATTTATTCACCGAACAAACATGGAAAACTATACCAAATGTATCGCTCAATCCCAGCGTGGTCTGTTCGTGACATGATTCAATAATTTGGAGTCGTGACAAGCATTCCACTCTCAAGCATATTGTCAAACCCAACTGAGTGTACTCCTTTTGCTGCTTTGTCCAACTCGTTTATCAACACTCTGTGAAAATATTTCCTGAAGGCCGGATGGTAAACCGTATTGTCAGGCGGCAGTGCCCCAAATTTCGACCTGATAGCTCTGCTGCCTGTATACTTTGTTAGATATCATCGGAAGATATACCTCACTTTCTAATTGGTTATTCTCTTAAATATAATGTCTGGAAAGAATCTCTCGCTCATTCTTGCCCTTTATTTGGTGTTCGGATATTCGATGTTTGGCAATAAGTACGACACTTTTCTGCCATTTATCAATAATAGCCAACTCTTGGTTTTGGTCACTTGTAGGATGCTCTTTGTATAGTGAGCACATTGGAAGCACATTTTTGATCGCAAGCCTTTTTTTTGACGTCGCATATCATCACCGCTACGTTTGACAAGTGCACTGTTATTTAGACACACCTCCCATGAAGTCGCTTGATCCAACTTCAATTTTATTGCCTTCTTCTTAATAACTTTACAAAAAGAAAAAAATAGAAAAACAAATATGTAAAGTAGTTATAAATAGATCATTACTGTTTACCCTTTGTCTGAAAAAATCTCTTTGTTTTTTTTACCTTAAAAGTGCGATTGTGTAAGCATATATAAAAGGATAATATTCTTTTATTATTGACTGCTTCAATTTTAATATTTTAACCTGGGTGCTCAGACCCGCCTATTGTTGAGGACACATGCCTACAAGACAAAAAGAGATGAAAAATGAGACAAGCAAAAATGAGACAAAGTGAATCATCTCCAATAGAAAATAGAAAAAAAACCAACTCTAATGTATCACGTTCCCACTATCATTCCATATTTGCCCACCTCCTTCTTTTGCTTTTTTTTATACTTCCGCTTTTTTTTTTTTTTTTTTTTTTTTTTTTGCACGATAACGGATGATGTCTGGAACAAGTTTGCTTTTCTATGAATGGATTAATTTCAAAATAAGCTTTTTTGTATTTCATTAATTACAGAAGCACTAAAAAAAAAAGAAAAAGCAAAACAAATTAAAAAAAAGAAAAACATGACATATATACAAGTGTTTTTTTTTTTTAAAAAAAAATAGATTTATTGTTCATCATTTTTGTTATATACAGCATATAAAAGACAAAAAAAAGGAGGGGAAAAGAGGCGTGTTGTCTACAAGATTCTAATTTTTTTTTTGTAAAAAAAAATGAAATATTAAGAGATTACATATTCTATTTTAAGGGGGGAGGGGCGTGGATTTTTTTTATTGCTTTGGTGTATATTGTTTGCAAACCTCAGTTGCTCTGGGGTTGTTGCTGTGATTGTTGTTGTTGTTGTTGTTGCTGCTGTTGCTGTTGCTGGCTATACATGGGCATGATGGCATTTGCACCAGGATGATGACTTGCTTGTCGCATATAAAGATTATGATGATATGATTGTTGCTGTGCTTCTACGGGAGCGAGTGTTCTGGCCATCATGTTTCTCTGTGCAGAATCATACATGCGAATCTGTGACGACGAAGGCTGCTTTCCTGAAGCGCCTGAAAGAGGGTTCATGGAGTACATGGGAGGAGTGGTATCATTACTGATATCAGTATTTGTTGTCTGATGTGATGGCGACGGTTGCGAAGGCGACGGTTGAGAAGGCGTTTGTTGTCTTTGTGGATGCTGTTGTGATTGAGAATGCGTTTGAGGTTGTTGTTGTTGTTGTTGGTAAGGCGGGTGTTGCAAACTCAGGGTTTGAGGTAAAGGCGTCTTGTGCACCATCGCGTTTGTTTGCAGGACAGGGTGTATCGTATTGTTTGGATTGTTTGGTTCGTTGCCACGCACGATCGACGGGTGAGAAGGATCAAAGGGGAACTGCATATCTGGGTTGAAAGAAGACGGGCTTGGAGCAGTGTTCATGTGGTATGTGTTTTGGAATTGGGGATGGACGTAGCCGGAGAGTGGTGAATCCAAAGACATGCTACCGCTATCATAATACACAAAAGATGACATCTGAGCTTGTCTTTGATGAGGTTGTTGTCGTGATTGTGCAGTAGGCGCAGCGAGTGCAGGTACTGTATTTGCCGTGGGCGTGCTCGGCGTGCTGCTTGCTCTGCTATTCGGATAGGGGTGATATGGGTAGATGGGATCAGGAGGTAGTCGATCATCCGTCGTTGAGGTTGTCATTAAGGAGTTTTCGCGTCCCTTGCCTTTCTTGATCATCTTTCGCTCTGGTTCCATCATGTACGTCTGCGCATCCATCGAGAGTGTTCGCCGGCGTTGGGTTCGTAGCACCTGTGCCTCTTGAATCAGCCGTTGATTATGTATCTTGATGTAGTACGTTTGTCTTGGCACGTCGACTGCTAAATACCCTTTAGGCATACTTGTCGTTGCTTGCTTTGACATCCGACGTGGATTATTTTCTTCTTCTGGCGTCGTTTCATCCGTAAAGACGGTGGGTGGTGGCAATGAACTGTCGTCGACTTGTGCTGCTTCGCTCAAGATCTGATACAACGTTGACAGCTCACCCTTGACAAACTGAGTGAGTTCCTCGTTGCCTGCTGTTAAGGCACATATCTTGCTCCAAAACTGACACAGGTCGTGTGTCCGTTCTGTCGTGTCACGTTGCTTAATCTTTTGCCGCTCCTCTGACAGACGGTTGTAGAACCGACGCTCGTTCCAGTGGATATGAGGGAACTGAGCCTGTACGCGTGTTCGAATGTCTTGAGTGGTCATGCGTAGACGAGCCAGCTCGCAAATCAAGTCGGTTACTTCCTTTGGCCAGCTACGTTCAATTTCGTCCGGATGCATCAGTTCATGGTTGTGTTTGCCCGCCTCTGGGTTAAGTGATTTTCTAAATTCCCAACGTCCCTCGTTTTCAAAGAGGACAACTCGCCATCGACAATCACATCGCTTTGAAGGTCTTTTTCGTTGTGGATTTGATTTGGGGTTACGTAATGAATCAGGAAGTCCTTCACGAGAACAGTAGACGTAAATGTTCTAGAGACATGTAAGATAAGGAGAGATGTTGTGTGTATATATACAGTTTAGGTATTTACTCTATGTGTGCTCGCTTCCTGTTTGACAGTAAATCCATATTCTGCGCATAAATCTCTACAGTGTTCGATAGCTGCAGCGCTTTCGCTAAAGGTTATTCCCATTAAACGTTCATAGAATGGCTCAAGCTGCTCATAAAAAACGTATCCAGTTAGTGCGTTGAATGAATTTGGTTTCAATGCTTTTTTAAACAAAAATTATGTATTTACAAATAATGCTTGTTCCTGTTGTCTTTCAGGAGTAAAGCCTTGCTGAAGTTGAGGAGCCTGTTCGTTGTTCTGTTTGGTTCTCTTTGTCATTTCGGTTGAATGAAGCAAAGAAAATTCTGAATCAGATTAGCAAAGGTTTTGAAATGGCGAATGGTGATGAAGCAGTATTTTATTTTGTTATGTGTAAAGAAATAATGACTATAAAAGAATAAAGAAATAGGTAAGTAATGGGTTTTTTTGGATATTAATTTTATATTTATTTATTCTATACACACGCACGCACAAATACACATACACACACACGCACACACACACGCAGAGAGAGAGAGAGAGATACTGAATAAGAGACAATAAGAGACACAGTAGAGGGGTGATAGATACACCAGTGATATATTCGTTGACTTTGTCTCCTTGATTAAAAGTGATTGACAGTCAGAAGAAAGAAGGGAGGATGACGGGCGATTCTTTGTGATGCCTGTTATATGCATCTTTTGATTAGCTTTTGACTAACTATTTGAAACTTCTCCAATAGTAAGCATTTGGAAGTAAGGTCAGTATTCGTGTAACCACAATGCTCAGCTCTAACCTACCCCCACTTCGGGAATCCTGACCTAGCATTGTTCTCTTTGTTGCATTAGACGGTTCGATCATTTATTAAAAAGGGAACATAGCATTCCATTATGCTTGCATTCGATTTTGGGGCACACGTGTGTCTATGACAACTGATACTCACCTAAAGATCTACTTGTAGGACAAGTACGCACTTTTTCACCATGACAAAAGGTACAACCGTCAAAAAGCCGAAAGTTTGACATTTTTGTCCTCTCTCTTTCTCTCACTTTCTTTCTCTCCGTCTCTCTGTTTTTCTTTTTTTTTAAGGTTACTCGATTTTTTTTTGATTGTTACCTCAACTCACACGATCAACATGTGGCCCCAGTCTCTGCCTTTACCTCTCGCACACCTTCTTTTGAAAAAAAAAAAAAATAAGGCGGTCGGACTTTAGATAGGATATTATTGCTTTTTTTCCATCAGTTTGGCTTAAAAAAGAGACAACTGTTCCTTGCTGTGAAAGATCTCCTAAAGTAGCAAAGAGTTACTTAGTACAATGTTTATACTGGTGAATTTCGAACAAGGTATTTTCATAAAGCCAAAGGAAGATCTTTAAATAGTGCAGCATTAGATGACACCAGCAAAGTGATTGAGATTTGTCTGCATGCCTCTTTTGCAGGAGTTGGACAAAAGCACTAACAAAAGATACAGTGCTTATTGAGACAAAAAGTGCTCCCCTACGATGCTATATGCGATATAAACCCATTATAAGACCAACATACATATGTTTTGAGCGCACCTTTGCCCCCCTCTCCCCGATTCTGTAACTTTGAAATATATTTGACATCATTTAATTAAAGTTTAATAGAGATATCAACATCATCTATTGTTGGAGATAAAGCAAATGTTTATCGGCAAGACTTGTTAATAACTTTTAAACGAGTTGTATAACACAACCATATAGTAAAAATTAACGTATTCGTTAAGTTCCGTGACCATTCACAGTAGATTAATACCAAGCGCTTCTCTTTGTACAGTATGTTGTACCTACGCCTGGCATTCTTTGAGTCAATGGAACGAATGCTGTCGTTTTGGGAAGGAGGCTAGTGAGAAAAGTCAATCTTTATACTTGAAACGTACGTTTGATTTCTTATCATTTCAGAATCTAACAAAGAAGGGCTTTTCTCAGTGTTGTAGCCCTTTATCAATTCTTGATATATCAAATAGAGCACTCCCAGTTATCGTAACATGATGCATGTATAATACAAATAGCATAAAGAGAATTCATAGAGTCAAAACTATCAAAAGAACTAACACAGTAGCAGATTATTTCTTCTTCACCAACACCAATAAACCAATCCATATCTATTCATAAACGCCTTAAAGGAGTACTGTATTTTGATATATTATTGACGTTAATTTTATAAAATATTGTCGCAAAATAAAGAAAATATACAGCATATCCATGGATGTTAAGGCTGAATACTACGAAAATATTCTTGGCGACGACGAATTTACTTTCTGGAAAGAAGTATAGCTTACATTATGTGATTTAAGAATTGGTTAAGGTGGATATCTGTCTCTGTCATGTGTTGGTTAATTCGAATTGTAACTGTACCACTGTCATTAGTTAACTGCGTGATCAAGCAAACAATGTTGAAGGAAGTAGTCATATTGATCGCGGTAGTAGTGTACTAGTATCAAACAAGCAATCACGTTATACAAAGACGTTTAGCTCAGTCTACGCATCTACACGTATTGCATTACTACAAATAAACACAAGATAATGGCAAGCTTGCCTCTTTTTTTTTTTGATAATATCATTTTGACGCACGTCTTTTTTTTTAAAAAAAAACTTGTGTGCTAGTCTTAGCCTCTATCTATTCTCTGGAACTTACTCTTCAAAGTAGTCCCAAGAGTTTAATGGGTTTACATTCTGGAGAGTAAGGGCAGGTACTCCCTTTTTATATGATTATGGAGCAAGAGGGTTATCCAGGACAATATGAAATACAGAGAACTGCAACTTTTTAATGACCGAAGGGAAACGCACAAATTTGGGCTGGGTGCAATCAATTTTTTCCTTTATAATACCCAAAATGACTGTTGATGCACCTAAACTGAACCCTCTCTATGCTTATCTCGGCTTATCGCCTGAATCTATTGATATTCAATCTTACCTCGGCACCAATTCATCTCCTACGATCTCAACCGTTCAACAATACACGTACCATGCATACAAATCGGAAGGCATTTCGCTTGGTTTTATCAAAGGTAGCGATAACTCACTCATTTTAGATTCTATCGATATCTATAACGCGCAGACACATGATGGCTTTCAGCCTTTTACACGACCACAAGACTTACCATGCAATCTTAAAAGAGACATGCAAGGCCATGAGATCGTTGCTTTGTTAGGTGAGCCTGACAGAAAAGGAGGTGGTGGTCGAACGAGAACACCGTGTTGGATAGAATATTTGTTCAAGACAGACAATAAGAGAGAATCAGGTATAGTCATTCAGCTTCATGGTGTTGAATGGGAAGACCGTGAAATGGGTTGGACTAGTCTTGTATTGTATTAAAAAAAAATTCTGGGAATGAATAAACTTCTTTTGTTCTTTTGGTCTTGTTCTCTCTCTCTCTCTCTCTCTTATATACATATACATAGTAATGCCACCGTCTTCCGGTCAACGACTGTCGAATAGAGCACAACAAGATATTCCAGACGTTTTTCTTTTAGATGAGCAGAAAATACAGCCGAGTGAGACAACAGAAAAGCAGGAACTCTATGTCCTGCAGTGGTTGGCGCAGGTTGAAAGAGAGAGTAAAACGATAGACGTGGTATGGACAGATGGGTAATTGCACATAAATATTCTAATGTCTTCCCCTATAAAGGAAACACTGAAAAAGGCACAACCGATACTTGAAAAAAGCTTGCTTCGACTTATTTCACTCGCTTCAGCAAGACCACGCAGACCCATTCGCTTTCTCATCGGACGATGCTACATCATCTTGTACACTCGAGGCGACACACGGACCCTATTTGATACAGTGACAGCACTTCATAGTCTGATTGCTACTAATAAAAATATTGACAAGGAGACAAAAATGTAACGATTGATTCGTTTATGCCCTATTACTGCTGACATCCTTTTTCTTAGTGCGGCTATTTCAACAACAGGAGCTATCATGGGAGCGACTGGATCAAAGGTATATAACTATTTTTATATTTGACTTTTGTATTCATTGCTTTTTATTGTAGGTTCTGTCATTATTTGCCGAGACAGCCACCTTGTTTTTAAAAGTGATAAAGAATAGCAATGTAAGTAAAATGGGAGGGATACGAGAAAGAGTCAGAATATAATGTGTATGTAGAATCCGCTCATTTTACGGCTCGAAACCATAGCTGCTTTTACTTTATTGTTGAAGGGTGCTGGTAAAGCAGCAACTGAATCCATCTTGAAAGATCTGATGAAACAGTTAAGGCATGGATTGGTTGATAAAGCCCTTGTGATGCGAGCTGCTTCAGCACAGGCAAGTACCCTTCACAACTTTTATCTTTGACATGCTAACAATCGCAAACTAGTGCCTGCAATCTGTTATTCAACATGCGACACAATCATTTACTCAAGTTGAAATTGAATCTCTCTTACAGCATTGCTTCAAGGCATTTGAAAACTCAACCTTTCCAGTCCGTCGATCTGTCTCGTCATTATGTGCAACGATCTTATTATTTACGCAAAGACCAGCTACAGTTGATCCAGCCAAACCAAATATCCGGCACGCCACAACAGGAGAAGAGACAGTGCCGGCCAAAGCAGAAGATGCGGTCAGCGGCAAGAGTGTGACGTTGATGTCTGTTGAAGACATGCTCTCCCAGATATCTGGGTGCTACAACCGACCCAACAGTTCTCGTGAGCTCAGGACAGGGTTGATTGAGACTTATGCAACCTTGTTTATTTTGCTTGGGACGGAGTTTGTAGAGGCCAACTACGATACGATCACCAAACATGTCTTGTGTGAGATATTGGATAAAGAACTATCAGCATCTGATAGTGCGTACCTTCGAGCTCAGGTGAACTTTCTTCTTCATCACACCATCAACAAGAAGCTCCTGAGTGAACATGGACAGGCATTTGCGATTAAAACGCTGACAAATAACTGGATCAAAAAGTGGCCACCTCTGATGGCGAACCAGGTGGCTCCAAGTAAACAAATCTTGTTATGTGTGACCAATCTGATATCACAGCTCGTATCAGAACTCGAAGGAGCAGCCAGCTCTGTGCAAGTAAGAAAAGCATCATGAAATGAGAATGTACACTGAGCCCCCCCCTTTTTTTGCTTATTAGGAAGTCATTGTTGAACCTCTCTTCGTTTTGTTGAGTCATCCCAGTTTTGCGGTTCAGATGGCTGCTGTATGGTGCATTAGATGCTTTTGCAACGCATGTCCTTCTAATCTGTTAAAGCTTTTACCCAAAACGATGAACCTATTGGAAAAGGACTTGAACAACCTGACCAACCCGACAACGACGACCAAGATATTTCAACGAACGATTGCGTATGCGTACACTGCTGCTGCCGTATTGAGTGTCTTTCCTGCTCATCCCATATACACATCATTCGAACTGAGCGCGCGAGCCATGTCACTGTCGAGTCAACTAGTGAAACAAGTTCACAAGGACCCCAAGATTGCTAGTGTTCAAGTACAGGTCGCGTGGACCTTGATTGGTTCTGTGATGTGCCTGGGACCAAACCTTGTCAAGATTCATCTACCACAACTACTACTGCTCTGGAAGAGCGCGTTGCCGAAACCGAGTGGTAAAGAAGTCAATTCGATTCGATCCGAACCTGAGTGGTCCTTTCTGTTCCATATCCGCGAATGTGCGATCAGCTCGATCTATAGCTTTTTACTACACAATAGTCAATCGCTCGTCACCCTCGATATCGCCAAACGTATCGCTGCGTTACTCAACAACACGCTTGCATTCCTGGCTACAGCGCCTGTCACGTTTGCCCCCACCACGCTTTCGCCCTGTGTGCCCTACGAAACAAGATTGATTGACCAGTCTTATTGTCTTCGCCGACGCATCTTTCAATGCTTCATTACGCTTCGACCTCACCTGCCGACTTACGAGTCCTCACTCAACAGTCTGCTGCGACATTCACTGACGGTATTTATCGAACTGGACAAAATCTCTGCCTCCTCACGTGCTCAACAGCAAGTCACTGCTACCGTGCCTGGCCAGTTTGTGAGTGTTTGGAATATAGCAGACGGGCATGGATGTGGTGTAACGAGCAAGATGCGAGGATACCATGTCGAGATTGTCTCTGCTGTTGAAGACACATATGAAGAAATCAACCGCGGGAAGGAGTGGATGACAAAGGACCGGTTTGAACGTGTTGAAGAGTTGCTGGAGCGGCCAATGATAGGTTCACTTGAGCTCGACCCGTTTTATGCATACACATACCATGACGGCAATAAAAAAAAATCCTACATCCCTCAGCCCGTGTCGCCATCGACCTCGTACGTGGACGCGAGCATTGAGTTATTTGCCACCTTATTCTGTAATCAGCCTACGCCTATTCAAGAGTCCACGTTTGAACTGATGATCAAGGCCGTAAAGGACCCAAAGCTCGAAAAGAACTCACCTCGTCGTGCGGCTCTCTTGGTCAATATCGTTGTTGCCCTGATTGGCGCTTTCAAGCATATGGCGGTCTTATCGAGAAAGAAGAAGGAGGTAATTGGATTGAGCCCGAAAGCGACACAGCTGCTTCAGGAAATTCTGATGGAAGTCGTTACTCATCCTGATCCTTATTTAAGAAATGTTGCATGTGAAGCGATTGGACGTCTGACAAACATCGTAGGTGGCACGTTTGTTGCCTCACAGATGCAGATTCTAGTTGACCTTGTCGTCAGCAACCGAGATCCGGATGTTCGAGCTGGATGTGCATTGGCGATTGGATACATTTATAGTCATGTCGGTGGTATGGCTGCTGCAACACACTTGAAGACGATCGTTGGTATCCTGTTGTCACTAAGTAGTGATCCGCATCCGGTGGTCCATGCCTGGGCACTTGAAGCAATGGCTATGACGGTCAGTGCAGCTGGTTTGATGTTTTCGAGTTATGTCAATAGTACGCTCGGCATGGTGGCCAAGTTATATCTCAGTGAGACGCACGAGCCTGGAAGTGGATCGATCGCAGTCAGCAACGCTGGCATGTCTGTTGGATTCACAGCATATCAAGAGTTTGGACGTATCATTTACGAGCTTATTGGCACCCTGGGTCCAGAACTGCAGGCTTCGCCCAAGGTGAGAGAGCTTTGCTTGAATATGGTCGAAGAACTCAAGTTGGAACCTGACGAGAGAGTCAATGTAGAAGCGATTCGATGTATTCAGCATTTCTTGATGTTTGCACCCAAGTATCTTAATGTCTATGATCTCGTTCCCTATCTCCAGCATCAAATCACAAGTCTTCACTTACCGCTAAAACGCGCAGCAGTCACCTGCTTGTATCAGCTAGTACAGCGTGATTCAGAGCTTGTGTTTAAAGCAGCGCAGCCGGGTCTTGATAGCGAGCTGTTCAAGATGCTTGACACCGATCCACAGCTATCTGATGTCAAGAACGTTATCCGCAACTGGCTACAGGAAACAGCAGTAGCTGAACCTTCGATCTGGGTAAACATCACAAAGCGTATCGTGACAGGTGCCGCGGTTCCTACATCAACAACGTCGGACACATTGGACAATGATGCAGGTAAAAAGTCGTTTGATGATGAAGAAGATGACGAATTTGGCGATGATGATGCAGATGGATTTGTGGATGAAGATAACACAGATATCACTACCACTGTAGCAGATGCGTCTGGCTTGACGGCCAAACTCTCTATCAATGTCGAGATCCCTCCTCGGTGGCGCACACAACTCTTTGCACTTGAATGTCTTCAGCAAACAATCGAGCTCGTGGCTGCAAGCGGTATTCGCGAACACTTTGATCTCATATTAGCACGTCGTCGTCGACAACAGGCAGGGCTAGGTGACTACCTTGTCTTTCGTGTGCCTGATCTCATTCGACTTTCGTTTACAGCTGCAACTGCTCATGTCAATGAACTTAGACTAGCAGGTATTCATTTGTTACGACTCGTGATTGAAAAATTCGCTACGACTGCCGATGCTGATCTGGAAGATATGTTGCTCCTTGAACAGTACTCTGCGCAAATTGGCGCTGCACTGACGCCTGCCTTTGGTGTTGACTCATCTTCGGAAATTGTTGCGGCTGCAGTAAAAGTATGTGCTATCTATGTAGGTAGCGGTATTGTCAAGGACCTGTATCAGCTGGGTCGTGTGCTAAAGCTTTTGACATCTGCGCTGGACCGCTGTAAAGGGGAAACAAAATTAACAGGTGTAGGAGAGGTCAAAGATTTGAGCTCTCATGCTTCGGTTATGGTCAAACTGGCCGTCTTGAATGCTTGGGCCGAACTTCAAGTCGCAAGCCAAAGACAAGGTTACCTCAAGCAGATACTGCAGCCCAATCTGAGCGTCCTGTCGTCCATGTGGCTCCGTTCTCTACAGGATTATGCACGTATCCGTTTAGAATCAGATATTGTCGCGTTGTCAAATCGTAGTGAACGTATTCAAACGGCATCGAATAGCAGTATTGATTCAATGTATTCAGCTGCTACAAAAGACGTTGTGCTACCGTATTACCGTCGTTCATGGCTCAAGATTATGGAAGCAGTGGCTACTCTAGTGGAAACACAAACACCGGCCATGCTTGAAGCGATAGCAAATAATCCGGACTCGAGAGCGGATGGACAGGCGTCTAATCTGTTTTATATTCTCTTTGGCCTCTGTATCGAAAGTTTGTCACGCGCATCCAGCAGCAGCAAAACCGATTCGACGACCATTCCTATCTGTCTGCGTACCCTCCGTACCTTCATTCAGCCTTCCCTTGCGAGTAATCAGTTTGTGCCAAAAGCAGTCTTCTTGGAGCTGATGAATGTCTTTGATCGTCTCATTCGAACAGAGAGCTACAAGATTCAAATGATCATTGTTGAAACCGTTCAGCGGCTAGTTCAGAATTATGGTGCCTCGTATCTGTGCGATGACCTGGAGAATGATTCTTCTGAATCCAATGCATTCCCAACCACGTCAAAGATGTATTATATTTTGAGAGTCCTCATCAACGTCTTTCTTCAGTATGTTCCTGGGCTATCAACCAAGCGAACGTCATTGCCGCCCTCTGATGCCTCGGATAACTTGGATATATTGCTTAACCTTTCGCTTGATTCATTTGCTCAGTTGGTAGGAATCACGCCTAGACAATACAAGGTGGATCTCTTGGCCGTTTGTCTACGGGTATTCTCGGATATCTTTACAAACGAGAGATTTATACAGACCCTAGCGCCCCGTGCGCTCGTATCGTTGAAGACTGCCGTTTTCAACTTTGAATCAAACTTGTTACCCACAGATGTTGTATATTTATCAAAGATTGTTACAGCAACAACGCATACGCTCTTGGGAAACTTTTATTCGTATGTCTATTGTCTTTATAAAGAGTACACACACTAATCTGCTTATAGGCTACAATATGAAAAGGAAGAGCTGACAACTGCTTCACAAAAGAATAGGTTATTGGCCACAGTACTGGTGATGACGGGTTGTCCTCAAGCCACTTTACATTCAACAGAATCAAGAGCTCAGCTTATCAATGTGCTTAAAATGTGCTTACCGTCCAATAATTCCGAGGTAGATATAATATTTAATCATTTTTAACTTGTTTTACTTACATATAACAGCTATCTGCAACGGCTCATCAGTGCGTCCGTAACTTTATCTCGCTTCCTGAAAAGAAGAATATCCTGTCACTGGCTACTTTAGGACAGGTCATGACTAGCTCTTTATTGTCTTTTACTATAACTCGCATTGTAGCAGCCAAACATACCAATGACATGCTTCCTGTGCTAAATGAAAATATCAAAACCTTGCTGACACTTTTGAACAGTGTTCAAGAAGAACAACGTAAGAAAGGATACCCTATTTTGAGGAAAAGGTGCTAACCCTCTCTCATCTATTGATAGAATATTCTGTTCTTTGCATCATTTTACCCACACTAACCATCTTACTGGATGACCCTCCATACAATGGAACCGAATCCAGGGTTCATGATGCATCTTTGACGCATCTACTCTCGATTGCTACCAATATGCCTGCCGTATTCCGTGAGACCGTATTAAAGCTACCTCATCATATTCGCGTCAAACTTGAATCGGTTATGCGATACAGTATTTTAGAAAAACAAAAGCAGCAACAAGAACAACAGCAGCAAATAAAAGAAGAGCAACAGCGTAGAGCAATGAATGAAGATCATAAGCAGCCAACGATTGCGCTTAAAATGGACTTTAGTCATTTTGGATAATGATGTGTACATACAGAGTTAATTAGATGACGTATTTACTTTTTAATAAAAATGAGTGTATTCAATTGAATGCCAAAGAATTCAATGTTTTTTTTTTTTTTTTTTTTTTTTTTTTTTTTACTATTCAAAACATGCTTGCAAGCATCGCTTCTGTACACAAGATGAGTAAATTCGGATAATAATGTTTCGATTTTTACATACTAGAATAAGCTATACATACTGTATGTGTTATTCTCTGAAATGATTATTTTCGGATGCTTCCCTTTCACAAGGCAGCTACTCAAAATATGACTACTAAAGTTTGTAGCAAAAGCTACAGTATGCAATGTTCCCTTGTTAAATGTGGTCCCTTATTCCACTTTCTATATTATTTACTTGTTTCCTGTCGTTTGATCGTTTTTTAACGTTCTTAAAAAAATATTTAGACAACACAGTGCGATATTGGTTCAATTATCTAAACAAACACCTAACAAAGGTCAGACGTTTTCTTTCTATACGTGCTTCAGTATCAGCACTAAAGGGTGACCTTTTCTTAAAGCAGTTGTCGCATCTGCTTTCTTGCATCTATTTAATCACTTATATACAATTATACATATCTCCATCAGCTTTAACAAAAATACAGTAATGGGGTAGTATAAAATAAACTTTACAATGAAATAAGTAAAAGAAGCATCACCTATTTCAGTCTTCTCATTGGTATACAAGAGCCTAGATATGCATTCATTTAATAGTGCATTATTTTTTCTTTTCTCTCTCGAAACATAAAGCAGCGAGAGTACGGCTTGTAGGCATGTTTATAAATGAGGAAATTCAAATATCAATATTGAAATAGATCAACCACTTTAGCAAATAAGACAAGTTTTGCGTCATTATCACCAATTAAAAAGACTAGTCTCTGACCAAACCGACTGAGAGAGTATTTATAAATACATAACGTAATTATTATTACATGGTATGTCTGACAACCTAAGCCCTGTTCATGTTACGACACGGTGTTTGTAAATATGTGGGCTCTTTTCCCCCTTTAGCCGTGGATAAATAAAGTAACACAATGACCAAGTCGGATTTCCTCAATTGGGCTTGTCCACATTAGGGGGTGAGGTTAGGCCAAGTAACGATTTCTGTCAATAGAAATGTTTGTGTTAATGAATGTTGTCTTGACACAAATGATTGTTGCTGTGTAACTGTCACAAAAAGACATGGATATGGAACGAGATGGCATGATGAGGTCTCCTTTGTATACATGGAAATAAATTGCAAATCATGCATTTTATTGTTCTTTGGAATATTGCTCATCTCCCTTCTGTGGCAAGCTTTACAATATAGGTTTTGTCAACGGCCTGAAATTAAGCTTTATTGTAGTTTTTATTTCAAATCAAATCAAAGACCTGTTCAACTTTTGAAGCGGTGCAGAGCCAAGAGACAGAAAGGCGTTATAAAGAACTCTGTAAGATAATAAACGGCTTAAATATGCAAAAGAATAGCAGTAGAATGAAGGATATATGTCATTGACAATGAGGATAAATTTACGCGGCAAAATAAAATTGGGGTTCTAATGTTTGGTAAAGCAGTTTTTCCTCCGCTGTACACTACGCGCACGAGGGTCTTACATCAAAGAGCATGGAAAGATATCTGTTCTCTGAACAGGTTTACCTTGACGCTATGAATTAAAAAGGTTTGTTGACGACATCACAGGTAGCGCTTGTAACATGAACCCTCTCGTAGACTTCCTCATGCGCGTAGTGTGCACCAGAAAATGGCATTTATCAATTTTCATGCCTTTTTTCCACAGCTGCTATGTTTAATTGAGGACGAAATTATACTTTTCAATCACTTTGAAAATTACTTGACGAAAACAAATGTTCATGACTGGAAGTATGACGGCCCAGAAAACCAGTTACTTGACCCTGGATCTCATTCTACTGTTGAAACTGCTGATTTACAAAAATCTGGTTCAATATACAAATCCGTTTAACCTAGCTGAAAGCTAAAAACTCTACACTATATTCAGAGGCTGAAAACGAAAAAAAAAATCGCAAATGTCATTGGGTATATAGAGTTCTTATCTACAGCTGGGCCAATCAAAAAGATTTCAAGAGAAAATGAATGGCAAAACACATATCAGCAACCTTTAGAGAGTAAAGTCAATACTATACAAGTCGGTAATATTCGTGTCAAGCGCTGCTAGAACTGGAAAATCCTATACATTGAAAATGTTCGAAAGGCATTACAAAATAGAAGGATACAAGGTAATGACCAGGCAAATCTGTTTATTTAAATTTTTTGCTCTAACATTATGAATCAATCTATGGACCTTTTAAACTGGCTCTCATTAGTGTTGTTGCATTCAATATCAATGGAATCACGACTCATCTATTCTTTAGAATGGCTAATTCCTCACAAGGTCCCAGCTGCTTGAGGTTGGGTGAAATTGTGAAACTATACTCAAAAGTGATGTTTCTGGATGTGAAGAATGATGCTTTAACCTGAACAACACAAAGAGTGACAGCAACGGGTGGTATCAAAGCAATCTGCTTTTGGTGACGTTGTCCAGCTACTGCTTGTACGTATCAATGAAGGCTTAGTTTGGGAAACTCCACTCTACAATTTTTCTGCCAAGTTCTTATTGTATACCCCTATTCAACAAGTGGACCAAAACCTTATTAGTGTGCTCAACAAGGTTCGTGTTTCCAAGTTTGATGAGGATGTCATTACGTTCATCAATTCAAGAACTGTGCTCAAAAGTGACCTTTTACAAAACTGTCTGCGTCTCTATACAACAAGAAGTAATGTTGATTGTGCCAACTGAAAGAGTTCAAACGCTTTGAAGGTGAGCCGATTTGTGTTCCTGCGTTTGATATTTACAATGGTGGTAATCGCAAATCTGCCTCTCATACTTTGAAGGAAACAAGACTTCTGCAGGAGCTGCAATTAAAGCCAAATATGCCTGTTATGTTAATTCAGGATTTGCAGATAGGCAGAGGCTGGGTCAATGGTACGTTGGCAAAGGCCACTGAGATTGACGACGAGAACATATTACTGGTGAAACAGGGAGAAGAAGGTGCCGAACACTCGCTGTGGATTCAAAGGATTTTAAGATCAATTGCTGGTACGACCTATGTTAGAACTCGATTGTTTCTACATTTGCTACGGCAATTCACAAAGCATTACCATTAACTCCGTCGCTATTCATTTGGATCATATGCCATCTCATGGTCAGCTGTACGTTGCAATGTCTCGAGTGCGTAAGGCAGACGATCTGTACCTTTTTGGTACAGATATACCAGTTAGGATCAAGAGAAAGTTTGGTGTTAATCTTGATGCCATTGATATGATTGATTATTCTGAGCAAAAGCACCAAAGAATACAATAAATTTGAACATGATTTCTACCAAAACATACTACTCTTAAACTTCAAAAGTAATATATCAAATTCTATCAAATGTAGAGCTTTCAATAACAAATGTATCTTTCTCAAGCAAATCCTATCAAATAATAAAGGCTAAGTAATATTAATATTATTTCTTTGATTTACCGTAAACAACTGCTCCCCCCATGACAACTTACACAAGTGCTCCATATAAGAGACTCGAATCAACACAAAAATATGTGGCCTACATGAACTTTAATCAGCACCAAGTATAAATCCTGTTCAAATGGATCAAAATATAGTTGATGTTTAATAGATGCTTTGAGACGATTTAATGATTACAATATACAATTTTTTTCTCATTCTCAAAAAAGTGCTACGATTTGCAAATTACAATGTGTGGATCCTTTGGGGAGAAAAAAGGGTGTCCATCCAAATACAGTTTATTTTGTACAGTAATGTTGCATCATTCAGACATTGATAATACCTGGTATCTTAAAAGTATCACCTTCTAGAAATTTATCATCATTCCCCCCCTCTCTTTTAAACTAGATGTCCAAATCAGGAATACAACAACGGGGAAATGTAACATTGTCTGTGGTCCCAAGACGAACAGGGCTTCATTGTGTAAAAAAATCACAAAGCTTATCGACCTATGGCCCAGAACCATACGTGTCTGTGTGTTGACGTGGGATTACAAGTGACAAATAAAGAAACTGTAATTTCTAAGAACATGAGAAAAGATGTTATGGCTAAATAATTACACGGCAAGAGAATCAGTGTTTAATTTTTGAATCAACCAAACAAAAAAGATGAGAGGAGGATTATGAGAAAAAGACTATACAAAGAGAAGAGAGAATACGCTCGTTTTTTTTCTTTACTATTATCCAACATGACTACATCCAATACCTCACCTGTCAAATTGAACTCCATTTTAAAGCTCTCTCTTTGTAATGAACAAGGTAAATGTCTCTTGTGTTAACTCTGAACCACAAACTGATTTTTATTATAGTACGGTACAAGGGAAGTAAACGTATTTACAATGATTGGCTACTTGAAAGAGTCATTCAATTTATCCATACCCTCGACCTTCCTACACATCAACAACGCTCTGTTTATGCTGGTCGTGTTCAAAGATCTCGTCCACCCTCATCGATTCGAATAAAAAGAAATTCTCCGGTCAGTGGCCGTTAAACAATGAGATCTACAAATAAATAAACCAACTTTATCACAAGGGATGACCATGGCGGAGATTTTTTTTGCAGTGCCTGTCTTTCTCTCATAGCAGCGCGGCTTATTCTAAAAAGAGAACATATTTTATAGAGATAATCGTACTCCCTTTTCCCCGGCCAATCACCGCTTGCCCAAAATATAATCTTTAAAAAATATGTAAAAAGTAGAATATAGGTCTTTGTAGTTGTATATGAACATGTTGCTTATGATTTCCTACTTGTCTTTATTCAGATATACGCGTATATCTTTGTACGTCATGTTTACTCACTCCTTATATCGTCATGACACGACATGAATGACAAGTGATCCATTATTTTTATTAAAACTATTTTTCTACTCTCTCTCTCTCCATATCTTTTTGATCAATGTCCGCCCGAAACCAATGTGTGTATGTTTGAATCTGTTGAGATCTAAACAGTAGATCGAGGGAGGATAAAAGATGGTAAATCTATTTTTGGAATGCAGACAAGGGATTTCTGGATTGTGCGTGTGACATTGGTTTATTTATTTTTTTCATTTGCTTTGTCATTTATTTATAGTCATTAAAAGAGCGACATTTGGGCCATGATGTTTCATCCTCTTGTGTGTGTGTGTGTCTACGTGACCCGAGTGTTGTATTAGAAAGAGAAACAGACAAGCTGTATAAGAAGGAGTTTCAAGTATATAAGCTATTACCATGCTGTGTGACACTTTCCCTTTTTTTTGTAAGTTTAGTAATATGCCCTAGGCCAAGGTATACCATCAAAAGGTACGACAATAGAAATTTTGCATATTCCCTCTTTATTATAGAGAAACCTAGTCCTTTGGCAACCTTATAAAGTAAAATGACAGGAGTATTATGTATACATTATATTATTGCGTTTTTTTTATAGTAAAAAGGAGAGCGGGCGTATGACAGAATTATAGATGCGTGAAAAATATGAAATGTGTGAGTGT
The DNA here is from genome assembly GCA_025529335.1 of Rhizopus sp. PT2906. Lineage (NCBI taxonomy): Eukaryota > Fungi > Mucoromycota > Mucoromycetes > Mucorales > Rhizopodaceae > Rhizopus > Rhizopus sp. PT2906. Next base: position 76,348 of record JAMYHX010000044.1, read on the forward strand.
GTGGTGCGTAAGGTACATAAAATCTACAAAGTATTTTTTTGTTTTTTTAAGTCATGACTGTCATGCAGCGGATTTTGTCATTATCCATTGACGAGTTTTTTCATTCTTTTTTGACTTTGACATAAGAGGGTCGCATCAAGCAAGAATTGGTATTGGTGTCTGAATGATGGTTGTTGCTATGGAAATAAAATGGTTGAATTTCATACATTGATGAAGGTGGCTGGGTATAGCAATTGGGTTGAAGAGAAGTTGTACACATTGTATTTATGTAACCACCTGAAGGGCGTTGAACAATGTTCGGTTTCACTGCGTGCTGCTCTGTGATACTAAGAGCGCTCTCGAGCTGCTGTATACGCAATTGCTGCTCTTGTATTTTTAATCGAGCGGCGTTTAGTTGCTCATCATAGTAACCGTGCATTTGCTGACATTGTTTTTTGACGTGATAGAGCTGTAATCGAAGCTCTTGCTCGGTGATCGATTCTATTTTGGGTTCATCAGGATGACTATGTGTGTCTGCTTCCTTGTCATCGACTGCCTCCGTCGCTGGCTCTTGTTGTTCTATGGGTTGTTCCATGAGTGGTATATGCATCAAGGCGCTTGACGTATTGGCAACCGGAGGTTCATAGGTCAGTTGCAGTTGGGACGGAGGAGGGTAATACTCTGGCAAACGCACGGACGAGGCCGAAGAAGATGAGCGGCGGTTATTGTTATTATTGCTCTTGACTGTCTGTGCGTCCTCCTCAAACGCTGGCTCGTCGTCTCCTTCGATATTCAAGATGGTCTCAGGATCTTCATCTTGCTTGGCTCGCTTTCTTCTTGTATATCGAGTCGCTTTTCTTCGAATCAGATGAAACAGATCACGACGACCGGGTCGAAAGTAGGGATGATACCACCGACATGATTCCCTGTCTTTGCTGTCTTTTGATTTTCTTGCGTCGGTGTCTCTTTGGAAACCATAAATCTGAGATTGGGAAGGTTAGTTTAACAAGTTCCTTTAATGTACAGCATTTCCAAAAAGTAATGTCGCGCCAAGATGTCGCATTTCTGCATATTTTGTATTATAAAATATAAATTTTTGCGACATTACTTCTTGGAAATACTGTATATGACACTTTACATTTAATTGGCGTACAAATGAAGGAAATTTACAGTGTTTAAAAAGACGTGGTAGTACCGTCTCGGTAAACTCTGCAAAAGGTTTTAAGTAAATGTGAATAGCATCGTATATATATATTTTATTACCTGGAATACATTCAATAATAAACATGTCTCGTCCTTGATGTTTACACCATCGAGCATATTTTTGATCACTTTCTGGTGCTTGAAGACATCTATATGGGATAATCAAATATGAGTCTCCTTAATAAAGAAAAAAAAGAACTCTCTCTCTCTCTTACTGGTATAGTTTTGATACGAATCCAGCAATACCACGCTGAGATTGGGTATTCTTACAAGGAGAAGAAGGAAAGAGAGGAGGTACGATATCCAGATTATAATCATGAACATGTTGTATCAATTCCATGTCGTTATTTGTTTCATTCATTGGAGCTGTGTGGAATATCATGGGAGTAAATTCTGATCTAGTGTTGTCTGTGAATAGCTGGTAAGGATGATAGTCATTTGATCTAGTAGACAAGGTAGCATTCTCTGGTATATTTCCATAATCGTTTGTATAATTCATTCTATCTCTATTTAAAAAAAGAGAGAGAGAAAGAAAGAAAGAAAGAAAAAGAAGGGAGGGGGAGAGAGGGGGGAGGATAAACTTTTTATATTCAGCAAACGCACATACACACGCACACGCACTTACACATTTATACTTTAGGGGAATTTATCAGTGTTCAAAAGACCAATTGCGGCTCCGAGAGTTTATACATTTTTAGACAAAGAGTCTAGTCTATATCTTTTTGCTACAACCATTCAAACAGCTTTATATTAATTTAGTAATACTTTCTATACTTGGCTCGTTACATCCCATTTAAACTGCCCCTTCAGTTATTTTTTGAAGGCAAAAAGGGGGGAGGGAGACAACATTGTTTTAATTTCCCATTTCATGATAAACATGTCTTGACTCCTCTCTCTCTCTCTTTGTCGGCAATATCCAAATATTGCCGACAAAGAGAAAGGGTAGATATATCATACAATCACCTTTTATAAAGAGAGACATTTCTTGTAAATTTTCCAGTTACATTCCGTAAAAGAGAGGTGACCTGAGCATTTTTAAAAGTGCGAATATCGCTTTTTGAAATATGTTTATATCTCTCTCTCTCTTTCTTGTTGACATGTCAATATCACATTTAAGCTCTCTTCTCGATCTTTCTTTTTTTTTTTTCTGCTGCCTTTCAGAATGATCATGTATATATAGGGAAGATAGGCGCATGGCGAAAATGAGGAGAGGAGCAGTGAAGGGGAGGGTCATAAAGACTGTGATGAGTGTGTCTTTATACTTACATAATGCTTTATTCATGTCTATTTGTCGATAGATAGTGATAGACATGACAAAGCAACTGTTTGTATCCGTGCCTTTCTGAATAATAATTGTATGGTCCTAATTTTTTAAAGAGAGAAAAGGTGTGACTATTACTTGTCTCTTTCTGTCGTCTCTTTTTTCCTCTTTTTCATAAATAAGAAATGGTATTTAAAAAACACATTCTAATGACAACAACTTACCACGCTTTATAATAGTTATTTTATTCCTTTTTTAAAACACTAGTTGACCAAAAAGTAACTGTAGAATTAAAGAACGATTTGGCCATCACCGGCACGTTAAAATCAGTAGATCAGTTCTTAAATATCAAGCTAGACAATATTCATGTCGTCGATGAAGAAAGATATCCACACATGGTAACATACTGCATTTCTTTATTTCTAATTCTAATCATTCTATACAGTCTTGTGTCAAGAACTGTTTTATCAGAGGATCCGTCGTTCGATATGTCCAACTTCCTGCTCAAGCAGTTGATACAGCTCTCTTACAAGACGCAGCTAGAAGAGAAGCAGCTCAGCCATCCACTGCTCAACAAGCCAATGTAAAAGTAAAATAAAAATGTCTATACATTCTTTTTGTGTATGTGTGTGTAAACATATTCACACACACGCAAAAGAAAAAAAGAGAACAGGATCACGCACACACACACACATATTTTTCATTCCTTTCTCTCTCTCTCTCTCTTTTTTTTTTTTTTCCTTTTTTTTATAAAAATGCCATTTTCGTTAAACCCACTAAGAAAGACACAATCTACAGGAGACATTCATATTATTATCAATAACCCAAAGATACCTGAGGGCATCCTTGTCAAAAAGGGCCAACCTATACCAAGCACCAGCAAACCAGATCCACCTCAACGTAATCATGAGATTATTCAAGATAGACTGAATGATATTACAGCGAATGATATGGAACTACTCTTAACTCTTGAAACGCAAGCTCGCATGGATGCCTTGGAGGAGGAATCGAAGAGACAGAGAACACTAAGGTTTGAGATTCCCCCGCATCCGCGCTCTACTGAACTCGTCCATAAGAGACGTTGGTCAGCACCTGATGACTGGATATCCGCTCTTTCGGCAACAGCTTTAAAGAATCATTTGTCAAAATGGATGCACTTTCAACGTCGTTCGTCATCTGAGGATCATGAAGATGAGAGTAGTACTATTCAAGTTGGATCTAGAGTTAAGTTATATAAACGTCCGATGCCCATCATTGGTGTCGTAAAGTATAAAGGTCCTGTCTGCTTTGATCAAGGTGAATGGTTGGGTATCGAACTGGATTCGAGAGGTATAAGAAAAAAAAAATTCATGCAATTTATTAAATTTTTTTTTTCAGTTGGAAACACGAACGGATCTATACAAGGAAATCATTATTTTCAGACCAGTCCTAATCGTGGTTTATTTGTTAAAGTGGAAGATGCTGTACTTGTTTAATAAATGTATTATCCTTTATGACTACTGATCAATACGGGTGTAATTCTTTTCTTGTTTTCTTGTTTCTTTCCATCCATGAATGTCGAAATCAGCGTGGGCGCAATTCTTCGTTTCTTGGTCATGTCCAAGTTCTTGACGGGAGGTTCAACACGTTTCTTGGGAGCAATATCCATCATCTCGACATCCTGTTCAGACACACGCTCGACTTGTTTCTCATGTTTAACACCTAATTCTTGATCTGAAAAGACAATGGTGGAGCAGTACCCGTCTGCGGACGAAAACATGAGGATCGACCCGTCGTGTGACCAAGCGAGGTCCGTGATCGGTGCAAAATGCATCCCCGAAATGGCGCATATCGGTCGTGTTTGCTGGGTATCATAAATATAAACAGAGTCTTGAGTGGCAGAGGCATAGAGCATACGGTACGGTAGAGCAAATGCCGATGGGAAATTGCTTCTTTTCTTGAATAATGTCGTGCACCATCGGATCGCAATGGACGGTTTGGGATAATTGCCGATGAGTCCGATAGGTTGCTTACCACTAAAGACAATTAGATTAGCCTATACAAAAAAAAAATTTTTTTTTGTTACCTTTGTAGCATGTTGCGAGCATAGACATAGGCACAGTTTTGTAAATCTTCTTCTTCACTTGACATATCCGTCTTGTTTAATCCGGCTGGTGTGATCAATAGTCCGCCATCAGGACTGAACGACAGTCGCCTGAAAAACGAAACCAAGTTCTCATCATGGTACAGCCGAAAGGTCGACTCCTGAGACTTTTCCAGCTTGGTGAACTTTTTTGGTGAACTAAAGATGATCTTGTTGTTCTTCTTGGTGTAGGGATATACATTCATCGATCGATCACTGCTTTGAGTTGCGACGAATTGGCCAGATGGGTCCCATGAGACGCCTTGGACGTAGTGCGTGTGGTCGGTGATGACATGAATACATGCCTCTAGAGATCATATTAGCTCTTTATTCCAACCTTATTTTTTTCCCTTTTACTTTCTGATAAACTCCACACGCGTGCTGTGTTGTCAATAGAAGCTGTAATAAAGTATCGTCCACAAGGAGACCAAGCTAGATCGTAAATTTCCTTATTATGTCCACTACAAGATGTCAATGAGGGAAAGTCATTATTGTGATGATGTATACTTACTAAAACATATGAACCACAGACCACGTCTCTTTTTCATACTCGCAATGATCATTCATTTCAGGTAATAATTTCCAAATGATAATACACGTATCTATATATATGTATATAGAGCATGATTTGGTTGAATCGCTTAATGTATAAATGAATCTTACCATCGCCTGCAGATGCAAGATAATCGCCTTGAGGTGAAAATCGAACCACATTCACAGGTGCAGAATGTCGTTTAAGTTCTGATAGAAAATCAATATGTACAGGCAACGAATCGACCAGTTGTTTTGAATCTTTTATTTTGACATCAACTGCATTATGAGGTCGTTTTTGAATGCTCCAAATCTAACAGGGTAAACATTATATATATATATATATATATATTGAATCTCTTTTTCTACGTCTTACTCGAATGGAACAATCTGCTCCTGCTGTAGCATATCTTAAACTGTCCAAAGAGAAATCAATCGAGTAGATGGCTTGTCCGTCATGCCAATTAATTTCCAATGTTTTTGCAATCATTAAAGAGAGAAAGAAAGTTTTATTTAATTTACACGTCACAAGAATGGGACTTTGGCTTCTTCAAAGTATCTTGGTAAATAAGTCATCGCTTCCTGAGACTGTCCAATCAGTGGCTTCAATAGGTCACGCTTAGCTTGTGGCAAACTTGCCAATTGAGTGGCAAGATAGATGTGGCTAGGAGGTAAGTCCTTGGTAGGGTCCTCAGGTACAGGATTAGCCGTGGCCAGTTTGGCAAACGACGTCTGGTACCCTCCTTCCTCTAGATCAAATGTATACAACTCGTCCACCTCGTCCGCATCCACAGATAAAGGCAGTTCGAGTAATTTCAATAGGGCCAAAAGTGTGTTTAACCATAACTGGTTCACATAGGGCGCTTGGAATATCGCTTCAGAACGACACAACAAATGAATGATGCCGGCAGCGCCTGTTCTTCGTTCGATGGGTTCAACCAGTTTGCTCAAATCTGGAAGAACAAATAAACTCATAATTTGTCCAAAGAGTCTAAAAAAAAGGGGGGATGAGTCCTTGGTTTCCTTTTTTATCTTTTTTTATTACCCTGGTTGTAATTCTTCATAGACTCGAATGATCGTATCAGGTCCTCCCATGTTTTCATTCAAGAAGCACATCGTCATCCAGTTCGTAAACGTTCTCGTGAATCTATCAAACGCAATATGTTGTCCCTTCTTTTTGCTTTGAAGTCGCTTGAGTACATCAGAAAGTAACGCAGGCAAGTATTTGCCCAGGATTTGTCTATTAAAAATGAATATACTATTATAAAGCAATCGCATACACTTACATTGGCACACGAAGAGAGATCGTCTGTAACAAGAGCATAGCATACTGATCAAATTGACGTGAATAGACCAGTTTCTGTTGAAAGATACCGAGGATGGGCTCCAGTTGGTTATTGGATAAAATCGTAGTAGCACCCTTATCGAGGTAGGCCTGAATCAATCGAACGAGAGCAGGGATATTTCCTTGTTCCCAAAGACCAGGATTGAGCACGGGCGTCAAAAGAGCGATATAAGAAGGAGTCAGTTCCGTACCCTTGTGCTGCTCTAAGAGTTGCGCCAACAACTGAAAGACGTAGGGTGAGAATTCCTGAACGTCTTGGGACAGAATCGTCTGGAAGGGGCCAAAACACATCTTTTCAAACTCTTCAAGAGCCGCAGGTGATGTGGGACAGATGAATCGGATCAAGGCGCCAATACTCTCAAAGATGTAGTGGTTGAATCGAGGGTTGCTTGGGTTCTTGCTGACGATCGACAAGATCTGGGTCAGTTTGCCCATGATCACATTCACATAGGGGATCATGTCGCTTCGGCTGATGATGATCACACGCATCACGGCTTTCATCAGATAATCGTTTTCTGATAACTTTTCGGGTGTCTGGCCTAGTTCGATCAATCTAAAGAGTTGTGAAAGAAGGGTTTCTGCATAGGGTTTGATGTCTTCCGAAGTAAAGCTAATAATAAACTATGAGTACTGTGTATTTCAAACACTATAAAACTTACAGCATCATCTTTCCTTGTCGAATGAACAGGATACGTTCGATAGCGATGGCAGCATAGGTATAGACGACATAGTTGGATGATTCAAGGTGTTTGACAAGCAGAGGAAAGACGGTCAAGAGTTGTTCCTTTGTCAGCTGGTTTCTAAAGGTATACACGTATTTGATCGCGTCTACTTTCAGGATAGGTAACTCGCTATTGACATCAGACTGCAAGTCGACGAGCACATGCTGAGAAAAGAAGTTGATCACGTCCACCAGCGCGTTGACCTTGGTGACACCTTGTTGTGCTGTAGACGAAAGGGATGAGATGGCCACAGACACGAAAATGGCCGTGTTTTTGTATCTCCAGTTCATGGCTGGATTGCTGCTGTACGTCATCAAGTAGTTGTAAATGTGCTCGCTCATGATCTTGGTCACTGCTGCCTCATAACGTTCCAAGAGACCCTTGATGAAATCAGCCGCAGCTCGACGACGTGTATCCGTGTCTACACAGATGATTTAGTTAATGTATATACATATATATATATATATAACTATACCTGATCCTTCCAAGTCTCTGCGGATGTATTCTATGGGATTATCCTCAAACAGTTCCTCATCAACAGCTAGACAAAAAAAAAAGTTAAAAAAGAGTTTTTTATATTTGTGAGTGTACGTACTTCGAATAGCCATATTGGGTAACGCAATCTTTTCACACATATTCTTCAACGCGTCCTCATTGTCAAAGATAGGCTTGAGTGTTTCAAGTCGAACAAAGATGGTCAAGACAGAAAATGCTTTACAGATCAACTAGAAACGAATCAGCACCTTCCCTGTATTCTACTTAAAAACTTACATTATCATATTTGATTTCATTTCCAGTGCTGGTCAGCAAATTGACAATGATGGGTACAAAAGGTGGTAAGAGTTCATAAGATTCATCGTAGCGAGACGCATAGAGTTCCAACACGGAGCAAATCTGGGTTCTGATCTGTTCCAAGGGTCCTTCTTCTTCTTCATCGTCTGTGACCAACAGAGGGTTATGATAGATGAGGTATTTTTCAAACAAAGTCATAAATGCAGCCATATTGTCTTCAAAGAATTCGGGAAGATCTTGACAGTTTAAGTCATAGAATATTTTGATGAGCAAAATAAGCGAGCGTGACAAGATCTGAAGGGCGGCGAGATTATTGGCGTTTTCTTGGATTAATTTATCCGTGATCTAAAAGTATATTAGAAAAAGATTTCAATGATCCACTCTATATTTTACTTGAAAGAGTTGAAAGTAAGGCTCACAGAACAAGGTCAAGACATACTTGATATCTGCAAACAAATCATCACTTCTAAATGCCGATCTCCACCTACATAGTTCTTGTTAATGAATGAAACGGTCGCATTGTTTACAATACCTCTTGAAAATCGAATGTGCTGTACTGAGAATACCGTTGTTGACAATATAATCTGTAGCGCTGAGCTTTGAAATCAATTCCTACAATGCATATGAGCTCTCTTTTGTTCATAAACGCGTCTTTGTATATATTTACAGGCAATAAACCTTCCCAACGATTAGGAAAGTCAGAAGAAGCAATCAATGTTAAAGCATCACTGATTTGGTATTGAATCTTTTCAGGCACTGTAATCATGAGTTGAACGATTTGACTCTTGATTGCAATACGATCAGTTTCTTGAATAATATCAACAGCTTGGTCATTATCCTATACTATATGATTAGTTTTTTTTTTTATATTATAAACATTACAATATATTACAGGAACCCAGTGTCGTTTGACGTAATTCTTGAAATAAATGGCAGCAGCCATACGAAGTGTCCCATCCGCTGTTTCATCACTAATCAACTTTAATAGAACCAAAGGAAATCCGGGCTGAACTTCGACTTGTGATAGATTGAAAGCAGCTACAATGTCAAACGTCAGCATGTTGAAAGTTTTATATTTTTGTATTTCACACCTTCTTTTTGTGTAGTTGGGTTAAGTGTCTGTAATAATTGCTGCTTTAACCCTTCATACGTTTGATCAGCCATCTTGCAAAAAAAAAAAAAAAAAGAGAGAGAGAGACGTGGCTCAATAAAAGATTTTTCTGGATTAAAGGGATTTTAACCTAAAATTAAGACAGTCGGAAATAAATTATGAAGGGTAGTCATTTATTATGGACACTTATCATGATGACCAAGTCTGCTATTTTGATACATTGGCTGTGCAAATTTATTTCTTGTGACACAGCATAATTTCATTGTTCGTTTACTGTTTCTCTACTTCTTTTACATATCATTTATCACGTAGTTGTGACTACTATGATAAGTAGTTTTAACTTGGAGAGACATAAGAATACACGTAGACGGAATGGGTCTTTGTAATCCTTTTGTTAAGAGAGTAAGAAATTTATCTTGTGAATTGTCTTAAATATGATGCGTCATCAACTACTACAAATGCTGTAAATTATGTTTAAGATGACTCTGGCTTGTGTACGAAATATATTGTTTGTCCTCCATTCTGCACACATCTTTCCTGTCCAATGAGGGCAGAAACCCTGTACTTATTTCAATCTTAACGGTGCATCTGGTGCATTGCTATACGTCAGTAAGCTGCATGTTTGGCGAATTCACCAGAGCCAGATTCGCGAACAAAGAAGCAAGATCAATCATGTGTAAGTATGATGAAACTTTATAAAGGATATTCCATTGGACAGACTTAGGTTAGGGAGTTTGGAGCTATAAAATGATACCGCAGGCAGCGTCTAGAGAAAATGTTCGTAGCATTAGCCTAGTTTCTGGCGCCTTTTTCTGGTGCATGTAGTGTACACTTCATGTGTGTGTGTGTGTGGCAGATATTCAGCTCTTGTGACTGCTTTCTAGGAAGAGATCAAAATCTGTACTGTACCAATGACATTTCATTTCAATTTTTTTTTCTGTCTTTCTTATGGTCAAATCAAACAGAGATCAGTGCTGTAAATGCAAAGTAGAAAAGCCTACGCTTCACATTAAGCAAGCCTACTATTGTCGGCAAGTAAACAAACACGTATTCAAAAACAAATAATTAACACTTTCTTTATAGATCATGTTTCATGTATCAATATGTAGGAAAGTATAGATCTATCCTTATCCGACTAAGGCATGGCAGTAGAAAGAAGGGTAAAGTACTTTTAGCTTGCTCTGGTGGACCATCATCTATATCCCTTGTGGACTTGACCAAGAACATTATGCACACTCTACCCAATGAAAAGAAAAAGATTCAAGTCGTACCTGAAGCAGTCATCTGTCACATTGACGAAAGCTCCTTGTTTGATTCAATGGTAATAGAAATAGGATAACCTTTTATATATATATATTAATTCCATTGTATAGAGTGGTTCTGCAGAGACATTACGTGCACGTATGAAGGAGCATTACCCCAATTTTGAATTTATATGTCATCCGATCGAAGATGTCTTTAGTCCTCAGTTTGTAAAGAATGTCAATTTTGATAAATACCTCAGCTCAGAAGGAACAGAGAATGGCGACTATGGTAAGATATAAATCATACCAAAAAGTAAAGAGACTAAATGTATGTAGAGCATTGGGCCAAATACGCATACAAGACATCTTCAATCAACCACAAAGAACAGCTTCAATCATTATTCAATAGCATCAAAAAGTCAACGGCCAAAGAAGATTTGCTGTGGCACATAAAGATGCAGATGCTTATCACTGTTGCTCAGCGTGAGGGTTGCACCTATATCTTCTTTGCGGATTCAGCTACGAGACAGGCCATCAAGATGATCTCTTGGACAGCCAAGGGTCGAGGCTACAGCTTACCTCTGGACATCAGTGTTGATAATGAGCAGACGTTTGGTGTGGGTATCATGCGACCTATGAAAGATATGCTGTCGAAGGAGGTTGGATTGTACAATTACTTTTCAGGTATTGACAAGCTCGTCATTCCTCCCTACAACTTTGGTACCATGATGCCTGCCAAAAGCTCGATTGATCGATTGACAGAGGACTTTATAAATGGATTAGAACGAGATTTCCCATCAACGGTCAGTACGGTCTGTCGAACGGTCGGCAAGTTGACGCCTTCAAAGGATATGGACTACAAGCAAACTTGTGCCATGTGTTTGATGTAAGCTTTATAACGGTTTTTTTTTTTAAAAAAAAAAAGTGGCTAAGTGTATATATAGGCCACGTCAAACAGGAATTGGGGAATGGAGAAAACACATTACGGTGACAGAAGTGCCTGGCGCAGATACTAAGCCTTCTAATGATGGATGCTGTGGAAATAATCAATCATGTTCGACAACAAATGGCTGCAAGGATAATAAAGTAGATATCAATCAGCATTTATGTTATAGTTGTCAAGTCAACTTTAAAGACTACAATGCGACAACTATTCAGCTATTACCACCCTATGTTGTAGAAAATACACAAGAACAAAGTCGAAACGAACGATTACTGAATGAAATTAAAGATTTTTTAATTAATGATGATGAATAAAACAAAGAAATTCTAAGTACACGAAAGAAGCGGTATAGATAAATACATTATATAAATATGAGGTTTAGGAGTTGGTGGAAGTGAGCATCCAAAAGGGAGGTACGCCCAATCGTCCTTTGATCTTATCGTCATGCATTATTTTGAGAATATCATGTACAAATTCTTCTTCCTCTAACGGTTCAGTACTCCATTGATCACCAAACAGACTCACATGTCGCTCGACCCATTCACGATCTTGTTCTGTTCTCGCCTTCACGCGGTCGTCTATCGGCGTTTTCTTCTCATGACTGTGACGGAATGCGGCCTGAGCCATGTAAGCCAAGGGTCTGAGGCGGGATCTGGCAAAGTCTGCATCGGCGGGTGAGAGTGTGGGTAGAGCGTCTGCGTATGTTTGGAGATGCCGCACGACGGCGTGAGAGATTTGGCCTTCGTTGGCTGCGGTGTAGTGCCAGATGTCTTTGGCGATACCTGCGTTCTGAATGCCTCGGGCGAGTAGTGTCCAGTACTGAAGGTTGAGGGTCTGGTAATGAAGCAGTGCTCTCCACTCGACTAGATGATCATTGCTACCGGATGATAACAGGCGAGCACGAGTGGACGTCTCTTCGTATGGCTGTGTGCCGTCTTCCTTGAACTGTTTGCCAATACGCATGCGGCATCGATTAGCAACACGCAAGAAGAGACGGACATCGTCTGTGAATGCTGCCATCGCTGTGACTTGAAGATCGTAAAGCACGCCGCGGTGATCTGTCATCTGAGCGAGATGGATGCCGGTGGGTGAGGTGACGAGGTATTCCAAGAACTCGGCAGTGATCGCTTGTAGATCAATGTATTCTTTATGTGTAAGGACCTGCATCTTACGAAGCAGACGTATACAGTCAAGGAGAGATGAAAGATCAGTCTTGGTCAGATCAGAGGTGTTCAAGACCCGGCTGTTGCTGTACTTGGGCACTACATGAGGCACACGACTGAGACTAGGGAACGAGTAACCTTGATCGGATAGAAAGTCCAAGAGGTGACTATCGTCTGGGATACGTCGCGCAGAGTTGTATTCATCTTCATCCTCCACAGCGTATTCGTTCAAAAAATGTACGCGGATCAAGTTGGCTGCGCCTCTTCCATACTTTTCATTACCGAGCAAATACTGAGCCAGTGTCAGGATCGTCACATTTTGCGAGAGTGGGCCCAGTTCGTCCTTTTCAGGTACGGTCTCGAATGGCATACCATCCTGTGTGGTGGAAGAGATAGGCGCCAGTCGCTGTTGGCTTCCTTCAAGCACCTCATTGGCAGCCTGTTCGAGTCGTTCGACCGCCAATGTCACTTCCTTATGCTTCGTCCAGTAGTCGTATCGTCTCTGATTGACGTCGATCTCGTTGTACAGAAATAGTTTGTCGTGACGGAACGTACGACGCGCGATGGATTCGTCCAGACTGTCCAGAGAGCTCTGGATCGCCAGTAATCGGTTGAACGCTCGAATCGATGATGCTTCCTTTTTGTTTTCTTCCTGTTGAGGATTTCCCGAGAACAGGCGGAAGACCCAGCCGATGTTCTTAAAATTGCCCTTGTCTTTACTGTACGGACGCTCTGCTGGTTCCCAAGGTACTGTTGGTCGGTTCAGTCGACGGTTCTCTAGTGCACCTAAACGCCACAATAGTTCAAGCTACATCATGTTAATCCTTTTTGTTGTGTGCATATTTCCTTTTATGTACCTTGCTTCTACGGCCGTAACGCATGTTGAGATTGTATTCTTCTGAAGCATCGTAACGAAATATGATCTGCGGTTCTTCAGGTGTCTTGGGTCTTTCGTCCAAATTGTTGAGCAGTACAGAATTATTGAGCAATCGTGTCATGGGCACCACAAAATACTTGGTGTCCTTGCCATATTTTTCTAATTGAGCTCTAATCTCCTTGAACCCGTTATTGCTCAGATAACAGTTTCCGTCAAAGGGCATAATCCATTTGGCGTTGGGTATGCTTTTACCGTGCTGGATAGCTGTGTTACGTCCACCGTTCTATAGATGTGTTATTGACAAGTGACAATATAAAGATGACAACTTACATTGTTCATGGCATAAAGATTCTTTTTATGATAGGTATAATCCAAGGCTCGTAATTTGGCCACTTTAGAGTATCGTCTGTAATCGTCCGAGTGAAGAAAATCGGCATCTGGAAACGACTCGAGCTGAAAATCAAGTTGTTCATATTCCTTTTCGTCAAAGGGCACACGAATGTATTCCATGTTGTACCTGTCCAGCAGCCGAATGATCGTCGCTTCGTTCACAGGATCGATAATACGGTTCAACACAAATATCTTGCGCGTGTTGGGGAAAGTCGGCTCGTGGTCCAGGATGAACTGTAGATTCGATAGGGTCTGACCTTCCTTGTGTCGTGGAGGCAGGTCGTTGCCAATGATACGATACAAGATCATTTGATCTCTCACCACTTCCTTTGAAGGCTCTCTTGAAAATGAGATGAACGATTGATGGTCGTTGGTTTTGACAAATCTGAAAAAGGGAAGGTAGCCAAAAAGAAAGAGAAGGCCCAGAAAGACGAGAAGTAGTTTTAACCATTTGTTGTTGTTGTTGATGGTATTGCTCTTTGATGGTTTATAATACTTTTTTTTTGAATCCCTCCTGGGTGATCCTAGTTCTAGCAGCATCTCTGTATGTGTCTGGCTTGGTTTTCTATGTTTTGGGATATATTCTCCATTCGATGTTCGATTACTATTTACATCATGTTTCAAAAAGGGTGGAAGCATATCTTTTCAAAGGTGTGTGTATCAAAAAGACAAACAGGCCAGATTAAGAAAGAAAAAAGAAAGAGAGAGAGAGAGAGAGAAAGAGGAGAAGAGAGAGATAAAGAAAAGGGAGATTTTCGAGTCACAAGTCCCGTTTAACCAATAATTTTAATTAAGTATCTATTTTTATAATCAGATAGGCTCAGTCTCTTTTTCCAACCAAACTAATGTTTTACTATCGTCTAAAAATGGCTCTATGTTATTTCTGCAATCGGAGTGATATCTGTTGATCCAATCTATTTCTTCTGAATTTAGTAATTGGCTATCCATCAATTTGGACCCAAGTGGTAAAAATGTCAAATGTTCAAAGCCAAGGAAATGCTCAAATCTTGATTTTTGGACATGTAGCACATTTTCGATACGGATTCCAAATTGACGATCCTTGTAATACCCAGGTTCTATATTTAAACGTCACTTTCTAGAAAACTGTTGCCACATCTCCATTTACCATTCGTGACAATCATTCCAGCTTGTAACGGTACTTGATCGTATGCCTTTCTACTTCCTATCCCATGAGGCCCTTCATGAACATTTAAATAGGCACCAACGCCATGTCCAACTCCATGTCTAAAGTCTAGGCCATCTTTCCATAAGGGTTGTCTAGCAACTGAGTCTAACTGATAGCCTATCTATTATTTAGTGCCTTTTTCTTTATTAAAAGCCCTTCTCTCTTTTTTTCACCTGTGACTCCCTCTGGAAAGATAGCCTGATCTATCGCAATATGGGCTTGTAATACACGAGTGAATGTTCGCTTCTGAAACAGGCTAGGTTCTCCACTAAAGAGATATGTACGAGTGACATCAGTTGTACCGTTCAAGTAATGCCCGCCAGAGTCACACAAATAGAGTTCAAAAGGATCTATCTTGCTACAGTCTTGGCGTGTAGGTGAGTAATGAATGATGGCACCGTTGGGTCCAGACGCAGCAATGGTATCAAATGACGGGCCAACATAAAGTGGGTGGCATCGACGCATATCATTCAAATGCTCCGCTGCTTCGATCTCCCACACTTGTTCCTGTTTGCTTATCTTTTCAGAAAGCCAAGCAAAGTGTCGACAAAGTGCAACTGCATCCCATTTGTGACAATCCTTTAAACCTTTGAGTTCGGCAGGGTTCTTGATGGCTTTTAGTAACTGAACTGGTGAAGGCTCCAGGTCTATTTGGTTCTATAAAAAAAAAGTTTAAGCCTCAAAAACTGGGCACATCAAAAAAAAAGTTACTGAGTTTCTATTGAGGGCTTGAAGGATCGACATGTTGGTTCCGTCGGGATCAACTGAGAACATAGTATGGTCAAACGTCAGCAGGTCCGACACAATGTCATCATATTTGCGTATCTCGATGCCAAGCTGCTCTAGCTCTGTTCTTATCTTGTCTTCCATAACATCTTTTTGAACATACAGAAAGGCTCTGTCGGGCGTGATTAGACAGTACGAGAAAAAGACAGGGCAGCAGTGAATATCAGAACCTCTCAGGTTGAATAACCAGGCGATCTCATCTAGCCGGCTTAGCACACTGCATTTACCCTTGAGCGCCTGTCGAAGTTCCTGTAGCTTGTCTCTGGCGGATTTGCCCGCATATTCAAGCGGGTGCTTCTTGATTGACTCATGAGGTCGTTCTGGTACCCGTTCTCGTACCTGATCCACCAGGTTTGTCTCTGTATACACCAGTCGAGACCCTCTAGCAGCAAGAGCATCTTCGAGTTGTTTAGCTTGCGCAACATTGATCACAGAAGGATCGATACCAACAGACGCATGAACAGGTAAATGTTTAGTCACATAGTCTTGCCAGCTGGGCACACCTGGCATTCCTTGTTTCATTAGCTTCCACTGTGTGTTATCCAACTGCTTGTTCGCTTGAAGAAAGTATCGGCCGTCTGTGAATAAAAGTGCCTCGCTTTGAGTAACAACCGCACAGCCTGACTATTCGTTTAGTTCTATTTTTTTTTTTTAGTGTGGTTTTAGTTTAAACCTGCTGATCCTGTAAAATCACTTAGCCACTCTCTTCGATTGTCGCACTGGGCTGTGTATTCACTCTGTAAGCATGTTGGTATGTCATTAAAAATAGAAATAGGTTCTTTTATATACTTGGTGTGCGTCTTCACTCGGTATAATACTGCATGTTTATGTTAACACGCACGCTCTCTTTTATGTACAATAGAAGCATTTTATGCTTCTTTCGACTTACATTGCATCAAGTTGACTCATTGCAGCTCTAAGTGCTGATAATTTAGAGCGAGCATTTAAGGTAGTTGAGTACAATCTTTGAAATGTCAACATTTTTTTTTTTTAAAAAAAAAAAAGAAATTTAACTTCTCCCCTTCAGTGATAGAACTTTGTTTTGAAGAGGCGCGTTTGAAAGGGCTTACGTTGAGATATGTCAGTAACCATATACACGCTAACTATTTGATGCCCAATGTGCGTCTCAGCCAAGCAAGGAGAGACAGGAAGAACTATTAATTAAACTTTATATAAAGTCCATATGACTCCCTAATTTCAATAAACATACTTGGGCTGTATGTTGACCAAATTTTCTAAGGAATCTCTGACTTGTCGTCTTTAAATAGTGATAGAACTAACCATATGTATACTAAAGATAGCTTCATACAATATTTTTGTGTCCACAAAAGTTAATATCTTCTTAATGGCTTTGATGATAACAAGATTCCATGCCGTATTTCCTAAAGTAGATCATTTCAGACGCTCATCTTATAAAATTGTTATTAGTGTTAAGAGCATCTTACCACACTATAACGTGATCCCTTGCTTCCATTAAAAGTTCTTTTTGGAGACAGTTCTAGAGAAACAAGTACCAGACTATTAAGCTCTGCACCATGCATATGAACACCAATATCGGTGCCATAACGACCATTGACATTGCCGTGGCCTAATGGATCATCAGGGATTACCCTTCTTTTCTAATAAAGATTGCCGGCACTATTATTGCTATGCCACGGATTGACTCTTTCTCTTCACTGTAAACAGCAACTTTATCTTCTTCGCTAGGCGTACTGCAAAAAGACCTCTGCGAAAGCAACAATACTCCCGCAAACTGCAAAAACATGTAAACATCGCAATAAAATTCTTCGTTGACGGAGGGCGGTTGTCCCCAAGATATTACACTATGAGTGAATAAGACAACTATATTTGTCTTATTATTGAAACGATTAGTGATTGTAATAAGGCCATTTTATAATGACTGCAAAGATGAAATAGAGGTTGATCTTGGTTGTGATGTTGATGATGTTAACAGCCAAACTGATGATATTTTCAACAACAAAGAAAGACGAGAAGAACGAACACTACTTGTTATCCTACACTCAAATTGCGAGTTTTATGAGAGAGTCCAGTTTGACAGCCCAGAGCCCGTCACAGCAGTAAACTACAGCGAAAGGCACAATATTGTTTGTTAGAGCGGCTTTTAGTGTTTCTTTAAAAGAGATAAACGATAGCAATGTCTTGTAACTATCACAATAAACAGGGTAGTATCAAAGGGTGGTTTAGCTAAAAAAAAAAAAAGGGAGGCACCAGACCAACTTGGTAAAGTTTGCTTGTCCTTGTAAGATCTAGGCAAGGCCGTAACTATAAAGTCAATGGATGAACATAACCACCGCCTTCCTATTAACTCACAAGCATATGTCATGATGCAATACTTGTAATGTAAGGATATTTTAATGAGGCAAAAGGGTAGTTACGAAATAACAAAAATTCTTGTAAAAGCGTAAAGGTAAAGGTCTGTATAAAAATGTATTTCGGGAATAAAAGCTTTTGATGGATATGAAAAGCCTAGCCTTTGTATCAATAAAGAATTACAATAAGAAGAAAGCCATCTAAAATGGATTCAATAAAAGAAGAGAGATGGCAACCTTCAGAAGTGGAACAAAGACAGTACTATCAGCTTAAATACTCTGCCTGATAAAAAGGGTACACTTGTATTTCAAAGCTGCTTTGTAATATAAACTATATAATAATCATCCCAGCTTATTGTTGCTGTGCTTGTTTTTATTACAGACTTATCATAGATTGCTCATCTTGTTATGTCTAATACCGTTGACCTTATGAAAGACTATCACGCTGTTTACAGGTTAGTTACAAAATTCGTGCTTTAGTTATCACTCTTTTATTCCATTTTCTTCTTTTGTTCAATAGATAAGGCTATCCTTTCCTTCGTTTTAAGAATGGTCCTGGGACGTCTTTCAAGACCCTTTTTTTATTGTCGCTGTTTGGAGTATCAACCATGTAATAAAGGATGGACGTTAAGAAAGAGATCGGTTTATATCCTACTTCTTTTAGTTTTTATTATTTCACTTTCTACTCATTTATAAATTTCATATGTGTATACGGCAACTATTTACTATGTGTTTTGTAGTATTTGAAAGGAAACTAAAAAAAGTAAAACAGGGTAATGTAACCACGGAAAATTGTGTAACTCTGTGCTCAACCACAAGTGCACAACAATTGTTGATGATAATCAAAGAGATTTGCCTAAAATAGAACAGAAAAAGAAGAGAAACGAACAAAAAGGAACAAAAATAAACAAAAGTACCTGGAAAAAAGGAAGCTTTACTGATCGTTCATTATGAAAGAGAATAAGCCTACCAAGAAGGTGGCTCTGACTACTTATCGAGTGCTAAAGAAGCTCACTCCTATTCTTGTTGTTGCTCTTTTAGAGGTTGCTTTTCTTGTTGTAGAAAAATCTGCAGAGCGTGCTGGCGCCTTTACTATGGTTATGGTAGAAGAAACAAAGAGCCAAAGGAACAAATAAGCTTGATTATGATGGTGCAATCAGTAAGAACGTATATGGTATCTGGGATGGTCTCACCTTATCTGGAGGGGAAAGTAATCAACTTGTACGCATGGCCATTATGCGTGTGGTTCCTTTTGATCATGGCAAGATGCTACAAGAAAAACAAGCTGCCAGATAGTACACCATTGTACGTGTCTCGTTTATCAAGCGAATGGTTCCTAAGCCTCTGTCATATCTGATAAACAAGTCTGATAAACTTTCATATCTTCTGAAAGATTCAAGCGATACATTTCGTGTCAGGGAGCTGAGCAGTTCGCAATGATAAAGAGAGCGTATTGCGAAAGAAGACGCACTTTATTAGGTAAGTATTTGAAGCAGGTTGGAAATTACAAAATGGCGCAAGACAAAATCTCATGGCAGAACTTGATGATATCATTCCAACAAGAGACACGGATGATCTTTGCCATATTATATGTGAATAAGGGTCAATACGCAGTATCTATACATCAATAACAAAGACTCAATGACATAAACTGGCCAATCATAACCATAATTACAAATTCTATAATCATTTTTGATATCTTTATCTTTATTCTCCAAAATAAAAGAAACATAAAGAGTCCCATAGGACTTTCTGTCTATTCTTACTACTACAACGGTAACTATGATAATAATACAAACATCACAGAGAGCATAATCCAACATTCATTCAACTTGATTTTATAAAAGGGCTACTACTACTACTGTGTTACATTTGTCAATATTTGATTTCATGTGTATTCATGAATGGCTCAGGCTGCTTTGGAAACAATCAATTTCAATACTCGCTTCTTGTCAAAGAAGCAATTACCAAGAGAAACAAAGAAAAAATGTCTAAAAGTGATATTTATTAATGATTACAGATGTGGTCTTGCCGCTTTGAATTCTTCAAGGGTAGCCATTCTTGCCTCTTCATTTCCCTTTTCTTCCAAAATAACTCTTTGTATGAGAGTAGCTGCTCTCAAATTATCAAGTTGTGTATCTTGCGCTTCCAACTGTCTCCATTTCCAAGCACGGGTATAATCTGAATCAATGCCTTCAATGACATCCCTGATCTTGAATCCTATGACAGGCATAAATCTATAATAAAAAATTTCATGCATCAGTCCCTATTTGTTTATAACCCATTTTGGTAACTTTTTTTTTTACTTCATGGCGTGTCCCGAATCGCCCGTGGCAACGACTAGGTTATGGTAATCAGGATGAGGACAAACCACAAAATGACCATCGATAGAGTCTGAATACCAGCACATTCTGGCATAGGTAATGTCTAATGCCGAGGTCTCTGGCAGGAATTTACCTAAGAACTGCCTGAACTCACGCAGTGCACCAATAGGAATAGTGTCGCATTCATGTGTTACCTGAGTACGAGGAACTGATATCTGGTCCGTTTCTCTAGGGTTTAGGTAGCTAAACAGAGAAAAGAGAGTTGGTATAACTCTTTGCAAAAAGACAAAAGACTTACCCTGAATGATGCTTGCCAATCTTCATTTTACCATCCGCATTAACTGGGAAACCATAATAACCCGTGTTTGATAGATCCCCACACCAGACTGGCATTTTTTCCCAGGTCTCTTTTAGTTGGGGAGGCGGTGTGAAATGAACAACCTGTTGTCCACTGGCAATAACCTGGTGATGCATATCAACCAAGCCTGCTGTCCAAGAACCTGTGGTGAGTAAGACGAGATCTGCATGATGAATCTTTTCATCAACCGTCTGAATTCCCAAAACCGTCGTTGGATTTTTGGGATCGCAATAGAGTTTGGCAAAGTGACCTCTCTTCTCACCTACGACAAAGTGAACGCCATTCTCCAGACATTTTTGATAGACATGTTTCACAGCCTCCGCAGAGTTACACCAACCTAACAAATGAGTCACACAGTATCGAAAATGTGCTACAAGATACATACCTCCTTGTTTATTGAGATAGGCTTTCTTGAAGCCGTTATCAACCGCTTGTTGAAATTGTGGAAATGCACGAACAATTTCCTCTGGGGAAGAATAGACATCAATAAAGTGACCATAGCCTGCCTCTTGAATTGCCTTGATGCTCTTCTTTTCAAAGTCGGAAAAGTCTTCTTGACCAAAGAGAAGTACACCCGATTGATGAAATACAGGACACTGGTTCTTCTCTGCCCTTTCCTTATTCCATTGATGCCAAAGAGGAAGGGATTCAATGGCTAGATGCATATAGAGTGTGTTGTCGGCATAGTCCAGACGGACAATCTTGTTGATATCTAGTTTGACAGAGTCAATTTTTATCCCTCATAAAGAATATCCATTGCTTACCTGTGGATGCCGCATCTGGACATGGGATAGGTTTTCTATCAAATACATAAATGTCATACTGCTGTTTTAATGATAATGCATAGGCAGTAGATAATCCAAAGCATCCACCGCCTACAATGATAATTTTCGAACCTGGCCTGGGAGGAGAATAAGCCATAGAAAATAATAGAAAAAAAAAAAAGGTTGGTAACTAACTATGACAGCTGATGAGTCTTTTTTTGTACATTTGAATCAAAAGTCACTTTGACCCTGAACGAATAGAGTAACGATAAATTTTGTAAAAAAATTGGCATTTCCAGAAAAACAAATATCTGTTTTCCAAAAACAAATGATTGGCCATTTATTATTGAATGATGGTCGTTTCTGAAAAACTACTTTGTTCTTAGAGAATTCAATTTGTTGGTGGATATTACATTATAATATCGAAAACAATGACAGTTGTGAAGCAGTTTTTGGATTTTTTATTTGTCTAATAGTTGGTGGGTCCACCACGAGCCTTGGTCACAGCCTTGACCCTCTTTGGCATGGAACCAATCAACTTTTTAATTGTTTCTGAAGTAAACTCCCTTCAAACACTCTCCAAAACAACTTCGATTGCTTGTGGGCTTCTGACATGAGGGCATAGAGCGTTAACCCTCTTCTTCATCATACTCCAGAGATTCTCAATCGGATTTGAATCCGGTGACAGAGCCAGCCAAGACATCTTGTTTCTGCCTTTTGCCTCCCTCCATTCGGCAGCAATTTTAGCCCTATGGATGGGTGCGCCATCTTCCATGAGCACAGGACTATCTAGACTTTTGTAAAAGTCTAGTAATACTGGCTCATAGACTTGGTTTATGAAGTCGGCACTTGTCCTTATGCCTTTCTTCATAAAGACAAGTTTCGACTTCTTTCCACCAGCTATGGCTCCCCAAACCATGACAGAAGTTCTGCCGCTTTTGAAGATTGGCTCCAGGCATTATTTGTTGTATTTTTTCCAGTGTCTTGCGCCATACTCTGGGTTGTGAAGACAGTTCGCCGATTTCAAAACTCGATTGGCTTGTCAAGATCACCTTTCTCCAGTCATCTACTGTCCAATGAGCATGGTTTTTAGCAAAAATATACCTTGCCTTTTGTTGCTTTTCGTTCAAGAAAGATTTCTTGACAGCCATATGAGAAGCATAACCAAGTTTTTTCAGATCATTGCGAATTGTGTCCTCACAAGCCTTGGTGCTGATTAATTGACTAATTTCTTTAAGAGTAGCACGGCGGTTTGCTCGTACTACCCTTCCCAGCTCTCTTCTTTTCCTATCGTTGAAGATAGATCTTCCAGACTTTGGTTTCGTCTCTACTTTTTCATGTTTTTTTTTCTCCATTGGTAAACTCAACGTACAGTTCTTTCTGTAATGTTCTTGTCAATGGCAATTTGTGCTGCCGAAATGCCATCACAGCGTCTAGTAACAATTCTTTCTTTTTGAGACAAAGTTAAATAAGCCATTTTATGTGTTAATAAGAGAAAAATATATGAAAGAAGGAGAAGGTACACTCTTATTCATCGAGCATCTTTCAAAAAAAAAACCCCCCCGACTTTTAAAAAACGGCAAACACTTTTGTCAGAGCATTGTACATCAGTTTTTGAACAATCTGTTTCGTGTAACAATCAGTCTGTAGGTAGATTGCTCCATATAATAAAACTCTGGGTCATTCATGTCGCGATATGGTGGTTGGTTACCAGAATATTGAGTGAAGTTGCTTGGTTTTGTGGGGGACGTCTTATTCCCCAGTCCATCGCCTCATTTCTATTTTCGTCAACAACATCTTCTCGACCATTAACGAACACATAATAAAAGTTTATTTAGAAAGACTGCGAATTGATTATATCAACAAAGTAGTTTTTTGGAAACGACCATCATTCAATGATAAATGGCCAATCATTTTTTCAAAACGGACAAAGTTTATCAGCCGCGCTGTAATATTTAATAGCATTCTTTTTTCTTTTTAAGGGCTTTTTTTTTTCATAAGGGCCAATACGAATTTATTT
Organism: Rhizopus sp. PT2906; assembly: GCA_025529335.1. Taxonomy (NCBI): domain Eukaryota; kingdom Fungi; phylum Mucoromycota; class Mucoromycetes; order Mucorales; family Rhizopodaceae; genus Rhizopus; species Rhizopus sp. PT2906. The sequence continues at coordinate 99,799 of JAMYHX010000044.1, forward strand.
CGATGAATTTTATAATACAAAATATACAAGCCTTTGGTCAAATGAAATCGTTATCAATCCAAATAAAAGCTGTATATTCAAAGAATTGATAACAGAGTTTGACAAGATAGACTTTAGGATGGACATGTCTTATCTTGAGAGAGAGAGAGAGAATGCCTTTCAACAGTCAAATCAGCTGCTTTGACGGTTTTGCGCCAAGAAAAATAAAGTTGTTATTGCAGATATTCATAAAAACAAATAGCTTCAATGAGACACAAAGTCCCTTTATTCCAATTTATTCTAAAGGATATAACACAAACTATTTGAACATATGCAGCATTGATGTAGCTTTGAATTATACTTTACTATTAGTATATGAACATGCATTAGTGTTGTTTGAGGCGTGACATAGTATCACTATCTTGCAAGTCAAGTCTGCAGCGTGTGAAGCATGAATCAAAAAGAATAATGAAGTTGTTGATTTAGGGGGGGGGTCGATATTGTCAAGGAGGTAAGAGTAAGATAAATAAACAAGCTTCTCGAGCATCATTATTGGATAATGCCTTAGATCGGGCGATGTCACGTTATCGCAATTGATAAGGCTTCTCACACCAGTTTTTTTTTTATTTTTCATTTCTTTCTTTTCCACAATGGCATTTGTACAGCAACAACGACGGCCTGTTCAACGACATCAGCCATACTCTGATGATTCTGTACTACAACAACAATCCTCTACGATATCAGATTCTGATAATGATTGGCATGTAATCAGTTCGACCCGTTCACCTTCCACTACATCGTCCATTGGGATTCTATCAGAAACTGAGTCTTGCTGTTCATCTTCCTTTAAACCCATCTTTTCTGATACAGATTCAGAAGACATAGATCATATCCTAGAGGCTACACTCAATATACCTTCTCATGATGGCACAGGCACCTTTGGACGTACTGCAAGCACTACAAGTAATAGCAGTACGAGTGAAAATGAAGACAGTGCGGTCATGCCTCCCTTTCTACCAACAACGTCTGGTATTCGATCACAGGAATTAATTGAAAAAGGAACATATCACGAAAAAAAGTCGTCATCACCGTTATATACGAGCAAAAACCTTGATAGGTAATCAAGCACACAAGATGTTGTTTTTTATTGACATTATGTAGTATTCCCATTCATCACCCAGCTGGAACAGCAGCTATTCTATCTATCGTTTGGAATAGCCTTCGAAGAATAACAAATCATATCATCGAAAATGAGACAAATACGATGGACACACTTAGTTCACTCATGTCAGAAGCCATGTTGGAAGGGTACTTGCCATTCGGATCGCATTTACATATGGATAAGTCATTATTAGAAGGTATAGAAAACTTTTTTTTAATGCCCCATATGTTTAACTCATACATTGAGCATATAGTTGAATAACTCGTTAAATTATGCACTTAATAAAAATGGTTGCACCCCAAAAATAACCATAGTGACCGGAGCTCCAATTGAAAAAGTCATGGTGACGATGAATGATTGCTAAGGGCACCCACATCTGACCAAAAGCCATGTCTGACAAAAGGCATGACAGCCTTGAGCATTGTCTTTCTCTGTTCATAGTAAACTTGATGACGTTAAAGAATCATGCTATGCCGCAACACGGCTTTTCACTTTTAAAGTTGACTGCCATTGCATCTTTTTTCTCAATTTAATAACAAGAAAAAAAAAAGATTTTTTGTAAAAACGATGCATTTGTTGTCTAATTAAAACTGGATATATTATTCATTTGTGTGGCTTGTATGATTTAATTGGCAGAAAAAAGAACTACTTTATCTGGAAAAGCTGTCAATTTTTTTTCCTTCTCTTTTGACTATGAGCTTCCACACCTACCGACAGCGAAAACTAAGGTCGACACAGCCCATACTGACACGTACACAGATACGTGAGCTTGGTAAAATGATGAGCTTTTCGTCGTTTCGCCAATCGGTTGAGTTCTTTATGGCAAGTATGTCGCTTGTCTAACCTTTGAGGGGAAAGTATTACTTACATACAGTAATAGGATCCCATCAATTACTTTAAGTTGAGTAAGGTCAAGATGGCAGAGATACATCAATATCTCATAGACAAGGGTATCACCGAGCAACGATGTCCCAATTCACATATTCGACAAGGTGATCATTCAAGAGTACTCATATCCATCTTGTTCCCTGGTTACCCTATCATCAAAGCCAGTGAACAACACTATCGCGATATGCGAGAAAAGTAAGTGTGTGCTTCTCTGTGAGGTTTTAGTATCTGACATTGTTTTGGTTTAGTCGTACTTATCAGGCCAAGATGATTGATCTCGCGTACGACATACTACCCACCACCGATAAATACGAGCGACTAGACGAACTCTTCCGGACACAAGTCTCGTGGCGCTCTGACTGTAGCGTCGAGATCCCGCTTAAGAAACTGAACCGAGCGACTGTTGTCGAAGGCCATGCCGAGTCCAACTTCAATGTCCGTCTCTTCTTTTACATGTGGTCGACCGAGCGCATACCATGGCACCCAGACGATACATTGACACACATCGGCGTTAATGACGAAATGCAGCCTTTGAGTGAGCACGAGAAGGATTTGCTACGTTTTGGGTTCTTGCATATTGATATCACAGACAAGTCAAGTGTGATCACCAAGGCCAATCGACGTACGACAGGTAGCGTCAAGTTATCCTTCAAGTTCACTCAACCACCAAACGTCAGGCACGTATCCGTGTGTGCAGTCTGGGAAAAGACACCGGAGGAATTAACGAGTCAGTTATATGCTCAGACTGCCTCACTCTATATCGGTCAAGCTACCGAAAAGGCCTCAAGGTATCCAGAAAAGGCAGATCAAGTACAAAAGAAGACGGTACAGGCGCTACGGCCGTGCGGTAGCCCGAATGATAAGCTGATCCTTGCCAAAACAGAAACACTGCTGTTGACCTGTGGTGAGATGTTTGCCGAAGCTTGGAACAGTACGTTTTTTTTTTTAAAAAAACTCTTTGATGATTGATCTCTTCCTATTATAGATTGTGATAGTGAAGATCAAGAAGAAGATGACGATATTGTGGCTGGTGATGAGGTCGTATCCATGATGGATCCTATTCTTCTTTCAATCATTCAGCATCCTGCTCGATGCATCTTTTGTACTCATCGTACTTGTTTTGATGCACAAGTCTTTTTCAGATTTCAAATCAATTCAATGAATTGGCAATGTCCTATTTGTTGTGTCAAGATCCGCGGCATTCAAGACCTTTATATTGATTATCACACGAAACTAGCTTTGACTCAATATCCAAATCAAGAAAAACTGATAAGACGTAACGATGATACCTATGCTCCTATCCAGGATAGCACACCAGAGAAAGTGTCGCTCAAGAGGGAGCCTCATGAAATCATTACTATTCAGGAAGAAGACGAAGAGCCCGTTAAGAAAAAGATAAAGCATTAGCATGTGATTTTTGTCATACAATAAAAAATATAATATCATGGTGTTTAGACCAAAAGGATGTAAACTCTAAAGAAAATAAAAAGGAGAAAAAAAAAAAGATAATACAATCAAATTGATATTGACTGAGTATATGTATGTGTACGTATCATCATAATCACCATAACAATCAAAAACTTTATTGTTATTGTTGTCATGGTTACTTGTAAAAAAAATTTTTTCCCCCTTTTTCTCCTTTCTACCTTTTTTTATACAAAACATGAAATGGTTCCAGTCGAGGCATGACTTCAACTATGAGTGGAGTCTTGTCTCTGCTGCCAATTGGCAAAAGTACCCAAATGAAAGTTGCACTCATGTTGCTCATGTTGATGTACTTTGTCGAACCATTGATCCAGACACAGGCTTACTGACGACCGAAAGACTGATTACAGTGAACCAACATATACCCACCTTGATTAGAAAAGTAAGATTGTAAATGATGCTTTTGTAGTTATTCATTCAATATAGATTCTTGGTCCAGGCACAACCCAATACGTACATGAAATATCAACCATTGACCCAAAAAGTAAAACTTTGACTATGCGCTCGGTCAATTTGACACTATCGCATCTATTAAAAGTAGAAGAAACGATTGTATATCAAGAACATCCCGAGGATAGAAAAAAGTAAGTGGGGGAAAATATCGTCAATACCCTTATTTATACCCTTCGATAGAACATTATTTACTCAGCAAGCAGCCATCTCAGCAGGAAGTTTAGTCTCTGGATGGTCACATGTACTAGAAGAGTTCTCTCTTCGAAGATTTAAACAGAATGCAGATATTGGACGTGCAGGATTTAATAAAGTCCTTGAACGATTTGTGGGGATGCAACAACAACAACAACAGCAACAGCAGCAGCAACAGTAATTGGGTAAAAAAAAGCTGACACATCTGTATAATTTTTCGTTCACATAAATAAAATCATTTTTTTTTCTCTTTCATTTATTTAAAAACGATGAAGTATTTCCAGTTGTATGAAGAGTTCTTGATCAAAAATGCCTCTCAGATAACAAGCATTGAGTCATCCTTACGATCCTTGACTTTTATCTTGCCTGGTATATGAATTTAATGCGTTCTTTTATTTGTATTAATCCAAACTGCAGGTCGTTTCCAAGACGCTGAACTTGCCTCACAAGCGCGTAAATATATATATATACATATATGCTTTAGATAAGCGATATATACCCAACCTTTTCATTTAATAGTATACGCCGCGCTTAACTTGGTCGATCTATATCACAATTCGATCATACGAAAGGCCATACTTGCAAGACGTGACCAAGTGGAAGAATCAGCATTTAACAAGTACATTCACTTTTGGTCTTCTCGCTCCAACTTGAATGCAACAGCGTCCAGTTTACTTTCTGTCATCCTTTATACCCAAGTTTTGATAGAAATGGCCGTATTAAAGAAATATGGCAAGAAGAGACAGTGGGAGTGCATTGCATATCTAGAGGGCCTCAAGTAAAAAGAAAAAGAAAAAGAAAAATTAATGACAACAGATGGTTAAGACTAACTACTTTAGGGTAATGTTGAGACTCTTTATCTTTCAAACAACAGGTCAACGCATGACCCTTTCTCCACCTCACTTAAAACGCGATATTGACCCTCAGACGCTGGCAATTCAACCACAAGAGGATGATGAGACTTGGGTTGGAAAAAGAACAGGCATCCGTGTGAAACGAATGAAAGACTGCTTTCAAACAAACTCAAAGAGTACAGATGTCACCGACTTTTTATTGTCCAGAAAGTTGACAGCAGACATGTTACGAAAACCCGATCAGATGGTGACTGTTCAAAAGAATATATCCAAACTAGGAGAACTGATGTATATCCTTCGACCCCTTATTTATGGTAAATTATATTCAAACAAAGCAATCGCATATTAACATGTCCATAAGTAATGGCGATTTTGAAGTGGGGTAAAAGATCCTGGAGACCTTGGATCATGTCGTTAGCGATTGAACTGTTATCGCAGGCAGCGTTAAAGGCAGGATATAGAGCGACAAGTGACCGTACGAGGATGATGCCACTAGAGAAGGATGAATTTCATCGACGTCGAAGATTGCTGCTGCTCAATGTCATGCGAGGTATCTTTTACCTAAAGATTACTCGGCCTCGTCTAGAGAGCTTCTGTAATCGAACAGAAGACAAGCCTATCTTGTCCTTGGCTTCAAGTAAGTTATATATAAAATGTATATCAACTTGTCATTCATGTTCCGATTAGATATTATTCGTGAGTATTTACCATTGTGGCAAGACATTTACTTTTATACTTCTGCCTCTTAAACTCTCGTTGCACACGTAATAAATTTTTTATTTTTATTTCCTTTTTTTTTTTTTTTTTTTTTCCTTAATGCCATTAACGACCAAGATACAACTCATCACTCTACTCATCACAAGCTGTATCTTGTTCTATTGGTTCTTATTTAGCACAAGCCAATCGCACATTACAGACCAATGCAACCAATATCGATACTCATTTACCAATCTCAATAGACCAACAAGAAAAGAGGATGCACATGTATTGATATTGACCCCATTTAAACAATCAGCTCATCTTGTAGATACTTACTTTGACAACCTCTTGAAACTTACCTACCCTCATCACCTCATCTCGTTGGGATTTCTTGTTTCTGATTCAACGGATGGTACTTTTGAAAAGCTTCAATCCAGGGCACAACAGACACTACCCGAGTGGCAACGGTTCAATAAGATCACTGTGCTTCAAAAGGACTATAAATACGATCTGCCTACAAATGAGGATCGTCACAAGTTTGAAGTTCAAATTCAACGACGAGCCATCATGGCCAAGAGTCGAAACACCCTGCTGTCAACTACATTGAGCGAAGAGCATGATTGGGTTCTTTGGTTGGACGGAGATGTGATAGAGTATCCTGCAACCTTGCTGGACGAACTGATTTCGTTGGATAAGGATGTGATAGCACCCAACTGTTGGTGGCACTCGTATAATGAAAAGGGAGGATATGATAAGAATAATTGGCAAGAGACGAATGAAAGTATAGAGTTTCAAAAGACAATTCCTCATGATCAAGTATTGGTTGAAGGTATTGTATTTTAGCAATGGGAAAATGAATGTATATTGATGATGTATGTATACTAGGGTACGAAGCAGTCTTGAATACACATAGAAAGTTGATGATTGATATGGTCAATGAAGGAGGCAATACAGATATGTATTATACCATTCCCTTGGATGCTGTAGGAGGCACCTGTACGTTTGTAAGAGCTCAGGTGCATCGTGATGGTGCCATCTTTCCTCCTTTTGCCTATCAGCATCAAGTAGAGACAGAAGGTTTTGCAAAGATAACAAAGTCTCTAGGTTACTCGATTTGGGGATTACCCAACTACTTTGTATATCATTATATCTAATCGTATCTACTTCCCTTCCATACACTTCACAAAGGGAGTATCTTGGCGGCATCATACTTATAAATCATCACAAATGGTAATAGTAATAGTAATAGTCATAATAATAAAGGATGTAGAATTACTCTGGACATTGTGTCGGGTCTTTACCTAAATAATCTGAACTAACCTTGGATACGGCTGTGTACCTTTTTAATAGATACAGTCACGCATAATGGTGATATTAACCTTTAATCTAAAAAAATACAACCAAAAAACATAGTGTAGGTTCAGTGGACCGTCCATGAACAGATTTCAGTCTCTTCTATACAATAGAAAATATATAGCTTTATTCACAAGTCTTTTTAACCACAAGAGATCACGCAACTAAAAATAAACATATCTTCCAACTTCAACATTTGGAACGCTGTGGAAGAAGCTGTCTATAAAAGTATTATCATTTGTTAATGAGAGGCTTTCTGCATTAAAAGAAGGACTTGAAAGACCATTCTTTCATGTATTCAATAATTCTTCTACTTACCACAGATTCATTCCCATCAAACCTGAGGTTGAAGTCATCACCAGTGGCAGCAGCTGAATATTCACGCCCAGGTATGTAGACTAGAGCTTCAATCATGAGCCCTACTTTAGCTGTTAGAGGAAGAGGAAGGGATGGAGGAGGATATAAAGCGCAGAAGAAGCAGCCAGAGAATGTGAATAGTGACCCACTGACGGTTCCAGTTCTTTGTTTAAATAGTCTATTTGATACAAAGCAATGCTTGTTGCTATTTAGCTTAGTGCTGAGGTAGCAGCAAGTACCAACTGCTGAAGGCCGTATTCCCAGGAGCGTCAATACGTGAAACTAAGTTAAATTCAGGTATATCATAACTCTCACGAAGAGCAAGACATCTGATTGCTGAAAAGTAGTATCACTAATGATTTGGTCAATATGAGCTCGCAGGCTTTGAATATTGTGGAATATGATTTGCATTGTATTGCGGTTATTTGGTTACGCCAAGTGCTGAAACTTGGGTGGTAGCGCGACAGTCTTCTGTCTAACTAATTCGTTCCTCTGCTCAGGATTTGAATCAGATTCAAGCAATTTGGGAAAGATAAGCCTGCTGTCCTTACAAACACGAATCAATCCAGTGGGTATTGTTGCTTTAGGGCAGGCGACATATAATAGTTATCGAAACATTCTTGCAACCCCATCATTAACTATTACCAAAGTATGAGTCTGCTCTGCGATTTGTGAATAATAAGAGCTTCTGCTAATAGTAATGGAAATTACGTTCTGTTCACTGGGGATGACTCTTTATGCTCCTCCTCACAATTAGAATCAGCAGTTCGATCATTGTCCAATCACCTGGTAAAAAAAAAAAAAAAAGCTCATGTATTTGACCTACCTGCTGTTGTTGTGGGTCAGATCTCAAAATCATGACTTGAATTAGGTTAAAAAGAAAAGAGTGTATTTCTTTGTTTACAGTATCCAATTTATTTTTAAAGGAAATAAGAAAAAAAAAGTCATTAAATACGTAGGAGGGATATGTCGAAAGGGATACTGATATAGGCGTATTCATTATCCATAACGCAAGGCGCAGCTACGGGAGCTGTCTTGCTTTTCATCAATCAGTTCATTCAAGGTCGTCAAGATTTTATCCAAATGAGTGTTGTAGCGTATGGCCGCAAGCAAACACAAAAAAAAAGTGGTCAGTCATAATCCATAAACCGATCGAGATGAGACTGGTTTAGGAACCAGAAACCTGACATCTTATGTCCATCAAAGGGGGCATTTTTATACTGTATAAAAAGTTTTGAAAAGAAAAAAAAAAGGGGGGATTTCAGGAATAAAGGGTGAACCGCGCGACGGTCTGACGAGGCGATTCGTTGCTTGTATTCCTCGAAAACGGCTACGGGATATAGGAGAGGGTTAGTGTGTGGGTGAAGCATGATGACTTTCGTCACACATTGGCCTTGACTTTTCTCCTCGGGGGCTACGATACTTAGAGAGAGAACCTTGTCGAAGGAAACTGTAGTCGTGTCTAAATCCACGCGTTCTAAGTCGAAGGGGCGTAGGAACTCAGCCATAGCGAGAAGCCAGCAAGTTTTCGCCGTCAACTGGGCCCTGTTGAGAGATGAATTGGAACCCCCAAGATTTGAGATATTGAATAGTAGGAGTAACATCATAGGACCAATGTTCTGGAGGAATAATGGTGTTCGAGCATAGTACTTGATAAAATCTTGGTAGGGTTTGGAATTACGAGTGTTCGGTTGGGCGTCGGCAGGAAACATGGCAATAATGGCGGTGGCATATGACAGGAAGACTTCAAGCGTTTGGTGGTACGTTGGTCAGCCAAGTAATTGATCAGCTGTGTGGGCGAGGGATCGAGGTGATCATATTCCTGGGCGTCACGCCAGAGTCCAATATGCTTGTTTTCGGAAGGTGTACTGATGTTTGCTGCTGAGATGAGAAGAGTCTAGTAACGTATAGGCTGCTGCATTGATGGTGAGGTTGAGTGCACGTTTAGGCCCAGGTCCACAAAGCAAACATCGTTCATTTGGAGTTCTTCTGAATTAATTAGTGAACTTGGTCGTCGTTTACTAAGAGAGACTACGTGATTATACAGATGCAGTCCACAGTTAAACGAATAAAACAGACTGGCATGGTCAAACACCAGAGAGACTGTTGAGAAATGTATTGTGGAGGTAATAGAACAAGAGAAAGAGACATTTCTTGGTATATAAATGATGACATCTATGGTTTTCATTGGGGAGAGAGGATAATCCCAAGAATCCATTCTATGACACCGATATCTGTATTCATATGCATAATGCAGAGTTAAGCGCTATTCTTTTCTCATCGTTTCTAAAGAACTTTTACGGAAGGCAGAGGATTGCATTATAGTGTGGTAGGAATACCATCAGCACTAGTAGCAGCTTTATAAAAAGCGAGTTTGAGGTGGTGCTACTTCAAGAAATATGGCACTACACTTGTTATGATCAAACCTAACGAAAGAGACTGGATATTTTGCCTGTATTATTGACTTTTGTAAACGCAAAAATAATGTATGAAGCTATTTTTAGTGTATATATGTCTAGTTTTATGGATTGGCTTGAATAAAAGCATTTAGCAAAAAAGTTTTAAAGAGACCTTACTTAGCCCTTACTTGACTCAATTCGAGTCTCTTTATCAACAACATAAAAGAAGGGGAAACGCGTTCTTTTTAGCTTTTCAATTGTGAAATAGTTCATCCAGATGAAGTCAATATAAGACTGTATTAAAAAAGAACCCTGCAGACAATCTTTCGTCAAAAGAATATATCAAAGGAATAGTCTGTAATTATATGAATATAAAGCTACCTTATTGTAGCAAATTGTAACAAATAACAAGTGTAGAAAGCTTCATTATTTTTTTTTACTTTTCCTTTACGAAAAAAAAAAATGGTAGCAACTATAGACATCACGTTTTTGGGAACTGGCAGCGCTCAACCAAGTGCAACTCGTAATCACCAAGCGATAGCATTAAGACTAGACGGTGAAATCTGGTTATTTGATTGCGGAGAAGCAACACAACATCAGTTTCAGAAAAGCAAACTCAAGATGGGCAAGATTTCACGCATCTTCATCACACACATGCATGGGGACCATTGCTTTGGTCTGGGTCCTCTTTTATGCAGTCTTTCTGACAATATGAATCCAAACGCTGTCGAGTCAGCCGAGACGAAAACACCGATCGAGATCTACGGTCCTTCACCATTACGATCCTGGCTTCGTACCACGCTCAAGTCGACTTACTCCAATCTAGGCCGATCTTACCGAGTCCATGAGCTCTTGCATAAAGATGATCCTGAGGATTCAAATCAAGATCTGCACATGAATGAGTTACCTGGACACAACATTCGCAGTGTGGAAGGTGTATTTGAAGATCTACCGTACACAAATAACTACAAGGTTCAAGCAGCTGCAATCGAACATTCGATCCCGTCACTAGGGTACGTTGTGCGCGAACCAGACCAGCCGGGCAAACTCGACAGTCTGGTGCCCACCATTAAAGCACAGTCGGACGCATTACGAAACAAGGGCATCAAGAACCCCATGAGCATCCTGGGCGTCATTCAACGCACAAACGAGCCGTACGTTCTGCCGAATGGTCATGTCCTTCATCCACCACCTATGCGACCGGGTAGATCTGTCGTCATCTTGGGTGACACGCGTGATCCGTCACGTATTGCCACTCTCATTGATTCGCCCAGTCTATTGGTCCATGAGGCAACAAACGCGTTGACGACACTGGATGAGCCTGGAACGACGTTTGAACAAGTCGAGACGAGAGCACGGGGCTATGGTCACTCAACGCCTCAGATGGCAGGCGCATTTGCTAAACGTATGCGTTGCAAAAAACTTATCCTCACCCATTTCAGCGCACGGTATGCGGGCGATGAGAGTCCGGCATCATTAGAGATCATGGAGCAAATTCGACAGTTGGCTTTGAAGGAATTTGATCAGAGAATGGATGATGTTTATTGTGCAAGGGATTTATGGTCGTTTGAAATAAAAATAGATTAGAGGCTATCGCATTCTCTTGCTAAATGGCCAGGCTAAATAATCGAAATAAGTTGGCTTTTTTCTTTTGGCATCTCAATGACCTACCTTGCCACATTTATAGCATATAAGTGGTGGTGGTGGTTCTCTTCGACTGTATGATTCACTCTTGTTTCTTCTAAAGGCAGCGAATTCATCCATCGTTTGGTTTCCTAATCCTAAATGCTTTGGAGGAGGAGGAGGAACGTTGAAAGAAGAGGTTGGCACTACCGGCACAACAGGAGTAGGAACAGGCTTGTGATGATGTTGCTGTGGTGAGCGGTGATGGTATGAAGGAGGCGGTGATCGACTATAGTGTCTATGTCTTCTCGATAGGCTTCGATAAGGACTCCTGCTTCTGTAACGTGTTCTTGATCGACTTCTTTTGCGTCTAGTGTAGCTTCGACTTCTGCCTCGGCTGTCGTAGCTGCTATAACTTGGGCTTCGACTACGGTGATAGTCTCTACTGCGACTGCGATAGGTCGGTGATCGCCCTCTGCTGCGGCTCCTTTTTGTTCTATGATCGCTATGGCGACGACGATCTCTTTCTGCTTCTTCTTCCTTTTGTCTCTGTTTTTCTTCCCACTCCTTTCTCTGAGCAATTGTTTTTTCATAATAATTATCCAAGTAGCCCTTTTGCCACCCTTGAGGATCAATTATCTGAGATACCTTGTCGTCAAAGATAGGATCAACCTCTTTTGTCAACAAGTCAAGTCCAGAGTAAAATTCTTGAATGGCATCCAGAACTTCTTTGGTGGGTTCTGGTGGAGGAAAAGGAACTTTGATAGTAGATGGATTGATAGGTTTATAATATACATGATGCTAAGAAAAAGATCAATGATCGCGCTCCTTTTTGTTACTATTTCTTACCTGCACAAGTGTCATTAATCCAGCAGGCAATTCATAATAAGGTTTTGAAGGAGAAACCATTTGCACCTTAGGAGGTAAAGAAGGAGAATCATTGGGAACATTGGGTATAGCCGGTTGAGAAATAAGAGCGGGTTGAACGATGACTTGTCGCATATAAGCAATAGATGCCTCATCAAATATATCTCTGTCACTCCAAAAGGTGATACACTTTTTTATAAAAAAAGGTAAGAGGATTGGTTCGTTTTTGAGCATATTGTGTGCTGAAAGTTATCTGCTGCAGACAAAATATTTTACCTTTGTAACCTTGGCCCTATGTTCGTCTGTTTCTGCTGCTTCATAGGCAAGTTTGAGTAAAGGGACGAGTAAAGGAAAGATGGTGTCTCGGATCCAAAAGAGTTTTCTTCTAGATCTAATCAATAGGCTTAAAATTTTTGAATATAAATGTTTTTGCATTGTATTTACGCATGATACAAGACATCATTTAATAAATAGATTAGATGTAATCGTTCTTCTCTTGCTGTTGTCGATCTTGATAATGATAATAAATATTCCATTAATGCAGAGACTTGATTTGGAGATGTACATTTTTCTAATATCCATGTCTTGCCTGCCTTTTTGTATAGAATGTATCAGACAAAACATCAACTTTGTGATTTATATTTACTTCAATATTATGACGAGAACTCTCCAATAAGAGCATATGCAAGATCAGACGAAAATCTTCTACTTGTTGCTTATTCAACCCTTCATTCATCATCACTTGACACATTTTCTGAAAGCATGCACTCGGTTTCAATGCATCGTTCTCTGCCATTAGATTATGCAACATTAAAGAAAGAAAAAAGAAAAAAAAATAACAAAGAAATAGACAACGGTGCGCTGTTTCAATTAACAAAAACTAAGCTCACTATTTTTTTTTTCCTCTTTTCTTTTTATCCTTCAAACATGGAAACGACCACAGAGAACAACACGAAGCCTTTGTTTTGTGTAGAATGTAACGACCAAGAAGTAAATAGAATGAAACTAGATTTTACATTATATTGACATTCTGTAAGGCATCTATCTTTTGTGAACAGTGTGATGAAGACTTTTGTGAAGTCTGTCACGGTATGTGTATATGTGTGTATTTAGATATACTTTGCTTATAGTTGAATATTAGCTATGCTTCACAGAACAGGTAGTCGTAGACTTCATACAGCAAAAAAATTGACAGTTCATCATCGTGTTGATCAGTCCGATTCAAGTCACGATGTTGTCAATGTCAACACAAACACCAAGGTAATAGATCTGAAAAAAAGTAGACAGATGCTAAACAATAAATAAAGCAAGAACAAAAGGAAGAGGACATCAATATGAAACAAGCATTGATGGAAATGGACGGAACAGTTATTAACAGCAGTGGACCTACCTTTGGAGACTATATGACTAATCGGTAAACACGTTATGATTGTCATGTATGATTGCTAATTATGTGTAGATCCAAGAATATTCCCTTACGTCTGGATTTAGAAGAAAGACAGTTACTCAAACTGTAACTATTAAAAAGAAAAATAGAAATATACAAGTAGTTAATATGATTGTTGTTAGTTTGGATGCTGCACTGAACGTATCAGAATACACGGGTAATAGAGATAAAATGAGGATATCCATGGATACCAACATATGCTTTATATATAGACAAGGTGGATATCATCTCTTATTCAAATAAATCCAAAAGAATTGTTGGCCAGATCCGAGATTTATGCGCCATTATCTCGGGCTTATTTGTTGCAGGAAATTATAAACAAGGAGTGGATTACTTTGCAAAAAACAATCTACGCGAAAATGAAGCACTGTTTCAACGTATCTTTGAAGTAGGCAGAAGACACAAGATTATGAACCCGGAAAAGATGCGGTCTACTTATGGTAAACTGATGTACATGTTGATGGTAAGGGTTGGATGAAACATGTAGGGCACATATGATAACAGGTTGTAGGATTCGGTTATCCCTGAAGTAGCAGAATACCTTGGCTTTTCTTGTGTTGTACCCATCAAGACAGTGTACGACTTTTTAAAGAGCCGAGATTGCATTGATCTACTGCATGATGACAACATTGCCTTAGCCACCCGTGAGATCGCACCAGAGTTTAAGACGAGAGAACAAGTGGATGGAGAAGTACAACGTAAACAACATGCAATTCGGACTTTATGCGAAAAGTATGCCAACGAGAAGATATCAAAGGAAGATATCGAGAGATGCATATTGTCCATCTCGGATAATAATGCATTCTTAAAGGCTAACAGGTAACAATACAGCATTTGCTTGTGTGTCTATGTTTGCTTACATACAGGATAGGGATCCATGTGACAGGATGTTAAAGTACCTTTCCAAATACTTTAATCCTACCAAACATGATGATGGATACTCCTTGGCTATCTCTGCCGGACGACATGGACATCGTCTGACGCATTCACACTCGACGCAATATGCTTACGTTCACCAATCTCTCAGTCTGTGGCGTGAGATTATGCATGAGATGTTTATGCTGTGGAAGATGGCAGATGAAGACCTCTTATCGCACACATCTTACCGACTTACCAACACAGGTCAAGGTCTGAATCGTATACAGCCCTGTCCTCACGTTTCAAAGGCAATGCACAAGATCTTGAACCGTGCTCAAAAGAAGTGTGGGTCCTGGGTGGGTAGTAGCGTGGTTCATTTGGGTGATAAGAATGTGCCCAACGCGTTTATGTTTATAGACAAGGTGAGAAAAAAAAAAAAAAGCAAAAGCTCATCATTTACCCCCTTCGTATAGTATAATCAAGTGGCTCGTATCTTGACACCCATCGTGAGCACATTAGATAAGTTAGGGTCACTAGATGACCCTAAAGTGATAGAGTATGTTCAAAAGGAATACGGGGGCATAGAACAGTGTCGAAAGGACATACTTTGTAAGGAAAAAATGATGATGATAAAAACAAATATAAACCCTTTTTTTTAGATGATTTCTTTAGACATGGCTTTGATGGTTCAGGAGCAGACAATTACTTCGATGCTGGTAGCTGTATAGACGGAAGACTGACATCAGCGTGGAATTGTAAGCACAGTTTTAAATAAGAAAGGGATATGAAATAACGTTTTGGATTTTTAGGGTGTTCGAATATTGAAAAGAAAAAGTTTTTCCCTATCTTCCTGATGACTGTAAGTCCTTTTTTTTTTGCAAATCCCTTTTGCTTATTTCTCCCTTTTTTCTTGTAGGGTTTTATCGGCTTTGATGGATCGGAATGGTGATAGTATACATAGATCAAGAAAATAGAAGGATAATAAACTACATGTTTTACATTTACATGCGTGTATATCATGATAAAAAAGAGAGAGAGGGAGAGAGAAAGAAAAGAAGCCTAGATTGTATATATATCTTAACATTGAGATGCATGTATTACATAAATAGATCTACATTACATAACTCTATTGGTGAATGTATTTGATAAAGTGTATATTCACTCCCTATGGCTTTTAGGTATATGCTTAGCACCTAACTGATCCTCCTTTTTTTTTTACAATTCCCAAGAATAGGATGTAGTTGGATATGCTTAAATGAGGTCTATATGCGAGTTATATGTTTTATAAAAAGGGAAACAGACAGACAGACAGAGATAGATTAGAAAAGAAATAATCTTTTATCATCTTATTTTCCTCTCCTTGATCTATGTCAATATGAGTTCCTATTTTAGGCTTGGAGAACAAGTCTCTTTCTCTTCCTCTTGTATGTCAAAAGCTATTTCATATTTCCCACTTTTCGTAATGTTAAAAAAGACTATTTTTATCTATTTGTACAATTTATGCAGTTTATTAGGTTAAGAAGAACACTCTATTGCATATTTACTGCAGGCTATATAAATATATATTTTTTAGACAGAAAGTACAGTCAAAATAAATAGGAGAGAGTGTGTGTGTATCTTTCTCTCTCTTTCTCTACACCCACGCGCGCGTTTTTTTTTTTTTTTTTTTTGCTTATTTTGTTTGAATAAATAAAGTCAAAGAGATGCGTGTACACATATATAACAATTCTCCTTATTTCTCTCTATCTCTCTCTGTCTCTCTTTTATATTCTTTTTTATCTTGTATTGTTATATCATCTCCTTTCTTTACCCCTCCTCCCTTCCCTTTTTTGTGATGTTTATATTCCCATGTGAGAAAAAGAGCTATAAAGAGGATCTACACTGTTTTACCTCTTACTCTCTTTTTCTTCTTTCTTTTCTTTGTCTCTCACTTTTTATTTTCTACATGAACCCTATTGAAAACCATTGCTTTTCAAATCCTATCGAGCCAAAATATTTCAATCTTCAGACACCAGATGGTTCTCGACCTCATTATCGTCATTTCAGTGCGAACGATATGATGGTAAAGCCACCCATGTATTTTCAGCAAGAATCATTGGATGAAAAGCAAAGGTAAACTATACCAGTGGCAAAAGGAGGAGAAATAGAAAAAGAGAGAGAGAGAGAGAGGATAGGGAGTATAACAGGGTGCAAAAAAGGGGAAGGGGCAAATATATCTTTTGCTGACACATATATTCGTA
This sequence comes from Rhizopus sp. PT2906, assembly GCA_025529335.1. Classification (NCBI taxonomy): domain Eukaryota; kingdom Fungi; phylum Mucoromycota; class Mucoromycetes; order Mucorales; family Rhizopodaceae; genus Rhizopus; species Rhizopus sp. PT2906. Next base: position 116,655 of record JAMYHX010000044.1, read on the forward strand.
TATAATTAGAAAGCTTCGATTTCATATTGTTTTAGAAGGTAAATTGAGGTATTTTACAATTTGATAAATTGTGCAGTAATGTTTACACTTTTTTTTTTTTTCAGCCGCCACTGCCGTCACTCAACGAGCAGAAGAGAGTTCAATCACGTACCTGAATCGTGGCCAACTCTACTGTATTCAATTGACAGACACGTATAACCAGAACGAAACGATCACAAGCAGTCTCTCGATTGAATTTCATAATGCGTCACATCGAAGTATAGCAGAAAATTATTGGAACTATTGGCTGGCACAACAGAAGCAATTGGAATCACGAGCAATTGATATAGGTAATACCTTCTGATCCCCTCCCCTTTCAGCAAGAGGTATTGATCACTCAACATAGATCTATCTCAGTCAGTAGGTATTGTCAATGTCACCATGCCTAGTTTTGACAAGATCTCGTTTGAGTGGAACGGAAGTATGGGTGCCAAACTATGTGTGCGATTCAAGTGTCTTTCTACCGATTTCTCAAGGATCAAGGGTGTCAAGGGGATCCCACTTCGAGCTCACATGGAGAGCAAGACAGAGAACGAACAAGAGGCATGTTATTGTAAGATCAAGTTGTTTAGAGATAAAGGAGCCGAACGAAAGAATAAAGATGATGCCAAGCAAATATCCAAACAATTGGAAAAAGTCTATGGTAAGAAAAAAAAATATTAAAAGCAAAAGAGAATTGACACGTTTATTAGGTAGTGCCAACCCACAATCATTAAGTTTACTATATAAGGAATCATCACCTTACACAGTGTTTTCAGAAACATTACAAGAAAATACTAGATATCATACACGTACCATGACAGCACCTAATGCAACCACCCTGCAGCCCATATTTCCTATGGACATGTCTTTTGTGCCCATGACGACATCCACCCCCTTATTATATATTCCTCCTTTAATAGAAGAAGAAAACGAAAGTCTTTATACCCCTTTACAATCCACACCGACAGATGCCTTTTCTATATATGATGTCTTTACACCACAAGAGATCCAGTATGATTACTTTTCCCAACAGTTGTCCTTGACTCAAGACACGCCACAGACTTGCCAATATGAATTTTTTTAATATACTGTAACTGCTTGTATAAATCTTTTATTATTTGAATATCAAAAAAATGAACGACCTCATCATATTATTATTATCTATAAACAAGAGGAGGAAGGGTTTAGATATTTCTTCATTTGATGTAATATAAGAACACACACCTATGCGGCAAGTGTTTCGTGACATGATGCCTCTGTTTAAGATAGTTTCTATGTTCTAGATTTTTCATATCATATTGATACTCAAAAAGGATACTCTCAAACGCGACGTACCCAGTCTTAAAAAATGGTATTACGACAACACTGCAAATGCTCTTTTGAAAGGGAACTGAAGGCTTTTCAAGTGAAAAATGCATTATACATGAACGCTTCAACTCAAAGTGGTATATGAATTATAAAATATATCGTCAACTTCTACTCTATGAGATTTATATCAGCAAATATATATATATATATAGTAATAGGAATACATTGAGGATATTTATACTTTGCTCATGATACATTGTCTATTTTGCTTTTAAAAAGTAAGAAAGTTGGATTTACATTGCACGTAGAACTTTTGACAGTATAGCATCTATACATATTCTCTCTTTTACTTGACAACATTTACCAAATTAATAGAATCGTATTACTCACTCATAGTATTACATCTTGTTTCATAAATCAAATGTTTTGATATACTCTAGTCTTGCTCACAACCTATTGGCAATGGCTGTCCAGCAATCGAGTGTTTTATTGTAATATTTAGATGCTTTTGCAGTTTAGGGGAACATTGCCTTTTTTGGATTTTGCAGTGTACCTAGTATTACCCTTTATAATAAATAATATCTACACAAAAAGAATCTACAACACAATAAGCAACTTACTAGTCGATCTTCGCAATAAAAAAAAAAGGGTTTACAATATTTCAAGCACAGCATGTTTCTTTGCAGATGGTCTAATTGATTCAATTTCTATCCTGGTAGGATTAATAGCGAAGAAGATCAGTTGAAGGTGTAAGAGCGGAGTGACCACGTCATCTAAATTTGGAACGGAAGCAACAATGATTGGAACAATATATTCTGCTTGAGATGCACCTTCAATTGACATGTCATTGACAGTAAACAATAGAATAATACAGTCGTTACATTCTAAAAGCTCATTGGATAATGAATCAGTCTGTAGATTACTGATCCATACGCTATTGTGGTCTTTCATTGTTTTATACTACCCATTGTCTTTGATACACAAGTATAAAAAGAACCTTTTTTTCCCTTCTGAAGCTTTAGTTTTTTTTTTTTGTTCAATATCTAGATTATGACTACCAGTTCACAAGAACCTGATGGAAGAGAGATTCCTAGCCATTTGTATTATTTAGGTACATTGATATTTTCTTTTTCTTTAATACATGTGCTTACAGATATATTCAGAGGAAGGTGTCAATTTGCGAAAGTTTCGAAAACAAGACCTACTAGACATTCTGCTTCAGAATGGCATCGAACATGATTCTAATATGGGAAGAAGTCGGCTATTGAGGCTATTCAATAGTAGAATATATGTCAACCGACTACAGATCCTGAATGAATACTGGCAATTATTACAACCTGGAACTGGGAGTGATTCTTCTAGTCTTTACTTTGATGAAGCCGACCGATCTTTCACACAAACTGAAACAGAGAGTGATTCTTCTAATCTTTACATTGATGCAAGCGACCACTTCAGCGCTGGTTCATTGCGTGCATCTCCTGTATTGGATTCAACGTACCATTCATCCCACAGCTCGCTTGAAGTTGATTTGCCTGATGTGTCACGTTATAGTCGATCATCGCCAGCTCCTACCACAGGACCTCAGGTTGGCTCTCAAGCTATGGCATCCGACTCCTCTCAGGCATCATCAAGCACTAGATATGGCCTTTTAGCTCCTTGGCCGTTTTATCATCAAGCGTCCTACCTTAGACAACCCCTATTTAGTGAAATCCTGTCAGAAGTCCCTGATGACGACCCTTTAGCTATTAGCACAAAGTCGAAGCTTCCCGTTGCTACCGAACTTTTTGGCTCATGGATATGTCCGCCACTAACAAGCGACAGCAGAGGCTTTGCTGCTTATAAACCTCGCTGGCGCCCTGATGTGGCTGCTTTCCCGAATATATTTAATCCTAGGCTGCGTTTTCCTAAAACAATATTACCACCCAGCAGTTATGGTTCTAGCCTTGGATATACGACAAGACTGCGTGGTCCATTTGACTTTGATGTTGCGTCTTCAAATTCATTTCAGACGTCATCAATCAATACACGCAACATTGCTGCTCTTCAACAGCTCTCTTGCCATCTAACGGCCGCTGATTTTCCTAGAGCAACTGATAACAGAGAATCGTCGGGATATGATAACCTTCCGCCCGCCATGGAAAATTTCGAGCTACCCACTAGTTCTTTGTTCAGATATTTCGTTAGACGGATCTTCAGAGAGTTTATCTTTTTCTTGCTTAAAAACTTTGTACCTGTCCTCTTGGCGCTCATGGTCTATGGTTCAATGTATATGGACATGGAAATAATGCGCTTCATCTCAACCGAACAGCCAGAGATTGGTCTCTTATTGGTACCTATTGTCTTGTTCCTCTCCATTGCTACTGTTACTGGACTATGGAGAATGTATCATGGCTTTATCAAAAGGCGTGCCCGACAAAGAATTATCGATGCAGTGGTGGACAGGATCCTGGACGAACTCAAGCGTAAATGTGCCCTCTGGAAGAGAGGCTCGTTTTTCCACCCCCATTCGTCACAACCTATCAGGCACTTTTATAACCAGTTTATCCTAGCCTATCCAGACAAAGCTGATCTTTGGGAAGAGGTGTTCAATGCTATTGAAAATAACCGAGATACTATGACTGTCAGAAGAATAGAGGAAGGAGAAGAAATTGATGCCTGGGACTATAGACCACATGTGCTGAATTTTATGTAGTACATTTAGATTTTGTTTTTAAGCAGGACTTTTAATAAATAGACGCGAAATGACATTGTCCATCATTGTTCTTTTTGGGTAATACTAAGGGCAAGACAAAAAAGAACTACAAAATCCAAAAAAAAAGTAATACGCCCCCAAACTGTAAAAACATCTAAACATCACAATAAAACACTCAGTTGCTGGACAGCTATTGTCAACGGATTAGAGTATATTAAGGACTTTGCTTTGTGACACAAGACTTAATATTATGAGTGACTAGTACGATTCTATTGATTTCATAGAAAATATCCAAAAGTTGTCAAGTAAAAGAGAGAATATATGTAGATGCTATACAGCCAAAAGTTCTACGTGCAATGTAAATCCAACTTTCTTACTTTTTAAAAGCAAAATAGACAATGTATCATGAGCAAAGTATAAATATCCTCAATGTATTCCTATTACTATATATATATATATATTTGCTGATATAAATCTCATAGAGTAGAAGTTGACGATATATTTTATAATTCATATACCACTTTGAGTTGAAGCGTTCATGTATAATGCATTTTTCACTTGAAAAGCCTTCAGTTCCCTTTCAAAAGAGCATTTGCAGTGTTGTCGTAATTCCCGGAAAAAAAATGTTTATGCTGGTGTAACTCATGTCGACATTTGATGAATTTTTTCCCGTTTTGAATATACAAAAGTTAGTCAGCATTCGCTTTACTATTTAAGCAAAGTGATTATCTCGCATTGTCTTTTCTTTACCCCACAATTTTCACATGAAGAAATAACTAGTTTTCCCCCAAATCTTTCATCTTGCATTAAATATAAAGCCCTTCAGCTTTTTCTTCTTTCTTTTTCTTTTTATTCATCATTATGCCTGGAAATCAAAACCGTACACTTCGATATGTTGGTGGTGCAGCTGCAGCCGGCCTGGCCGCCTTATCACTAATCTACCACGATCGAGCTATCTTTGACGAAGTCCGAGAAGGTATCAAGGAACAACCTGGATGGCCACTGGTTGGTAATTTGCCACTCCTTTTGAGTTGGAAAGATCGGATCCATGATTTTCTCTTGATGGGATTCACTGAGCTAGACGAACTGACACTGTATGTATCATATGTATAGATCTAAAAAAAAAAAAAGAAACTCATACTTTAAAAAAAAAGCACCATGTCAGCACTTGGTATTCCCAGACATATTGCCACAGCTGATCCACGCAATGTAGAACATGTTTTAAAAAGTAAAGTCTAAAAAATATATGTAGAAAGAGATGACCTTACTCGAAACAATAGATAATTTCGAAAATTATATCAAAGGTCCTGAATTTCATGGTGCAATGAACGATTTGTTTGGAAATGGCATTTTTAATGCAAATGGTGAACACTGGAAATATCAACGAAAGACAGCAAGTCACATATTCAATGTCAAGAACTTTAGAGATCATTTTACAGAGTAATGTTAGATACGTAAAGATAAACTCAAAACTAATAAAAAATAGTGTCTTTATAAAAGAAATTGATTACATGTCAAAACACATTTGGGATAAAGCAGCTGATTCAGGCACAATAGTTGATTTTCATGACGTGATGTTTAAATTTACATTGGATTCATTTATTCTGTAAGCAAAAAGCACATAGAACAACTATTATTCTTACAATTCATTAGCATCGGATTTGGTGTACAATTGAACGCACTTGGATCAACAGAAAGGGTCCCCTTTGCAGTTGCATTTGACGAAGCACAAAAGTCAACTTTCCAACGATTTGTGAATCCCATCTGGCCAATCACGGAACGAATCCAGCGAGTAACAATGCCATGGAAAAAGACAATGAAGGACCATCTGGCCGTCGTCGATTCATTTGCTCGTGATGTGATTAAACAGCGCCAAGAACAGATGGCACGTGGCGAGGTCTACAAGGACCTTCTGTCTCGGTTCATGGTGGCCAAGAATGCAGAGGGGGAAGCTTTGAGCACGGACGAGCTGAGAGATATTGTGTTAAATTTTGTGATCGCCGGACGTGACACGACCGCACAGGCTCTTTCATGGACTTTTTATATGCTTATGACGCATCCACGTGTGGAGACTAAGTTGATGGAAGAGATTGAACGTGTGTCTGAAACAGATGACGCGTCGACGCTGTACGAGACGATCAAGGGTATGACCTATGCTCATGCCGTCTTTTACGAAGTTTTACGGCTTTACCCTTCTGTGCCTCTGAATCAAAAGTACGCGCTCGATGACGATGTTTGGCCTGACGGCACACACATACGTAAAGGTGACTATATTCTCTGGTGTCCTTACGCTCAAGGTCGATGCGAGAAAGTGTGGGGAGCGGATGCCAAGGAGTTCAAGCCGGAGAGATGGATTGAAGAGGGTGAGCTCAAGCGACAGAATCAAGGTCAGTGGCCAGCGTTCCATGCAGGTCCACGTGTCTGTCTAGGACAGAATCTGGCGACGCTCGAAGCACTGGTGGCTATTGTGTTCTTGCTCAAGAGGTACAAGTTCACTCTTGTGCCTGATCAGGAGATCACTTATCAGGTCTCTTTGACGTTGCCTATGCTTCAAGGAATGAAGGTGATGGTTCAGAAACGTGATCAATCAAACTAAATTAAGAATAAATATATTATTTTAATAAGTTTTATAATTCAAAACGTAGCAGCAGCCTTTTGATTTTATATAAAAACTAAAGCAACACTTTGAGTTCAGTAGGTTTCCTTTTTGAAAAAGTATTTTTTAGTCTGTCAGCCTAAAAACAAAAAAATACCTTAAAAATTACCAAAGTAATAATCTACATAGACTCATCTGTAACTTATAACTAAAAGACAGTTTATCCAATAAGATGAGATTCAGCTTATTTCCTTTATATAGTTATTAACAAAATCAAGGCATCAACGCTTTAAAGAGAGATAGAGTTTTAGTTCAATATCAATCTCTTTGAAACTACTATAAGTCCTATCCTTATGCTATGTTTTCTCTTTTTAGTATTTCCAAATAATGTATTGACACTCTAGTTTAACATGAATAACCAAATAAACAATCGTTTTACTGTCAATGATGAAGGTGTTCAGCGCATGATTGACAACAATTCAGCTATGTACTATAGTAACCAAATGATTATTGCTCAAAATATGACTCATCAACCTGTAAACACTATTAAAGCATATTCAGCGAAGCAAGAAGAGTGGAAGGTAATTCTAGAAAATAATAATAAAGAAAAGGTTTGAAAATCTAATTATGTTGTTTAAACATATTAAGAGTTGATTATCTAGAAATTTGACAGAAAAGGAGCAAGTTCCATTAGCTACGGAATTCTTGAGCGATAGTGCTAAAATGGAACTAGCCGTGCTTGTCATCACTTTAATTCCTGTAGTCAATGCCCTCTTTTCATCTAATCAACTATCCATAAGGCAACGTCTAGCTTTTAAACTAAAGCTACTGTCAATTCACAGCGTGAAGATGACTGTTGGCAATACTTGTACCTTGACTTATGAGCCTGTAAATTCAAATATGGCACGCAACGATTGTTATTTATTAATTATTGACATAAATTTTATAAAATGTCGTAAAATAAAAAAATTATTTGCGTAAAAAGACGACAAAGAAAAATATGTTCGAATAAAACGACATCATGTCAAAAGAAGAAGAAAATGAGTATATGTAGAAAAAGAGAGAAAAAGTATGTTAGTATTAGAGCACATATCCTAATATTAGTCTTACTTACCACCAAGGTGCATTCTGGGGAGAGTAGCGATAACTATCCAGGATAGTTTAAACAAAAAAAAAAGGAACGGAGGACAGAGAGAACCCAGAGCACAAGAAGAGACAGCTGGGAGAACGTTCCAGACATACACGCAGTCATCAGCATCTATGCGGTTACCTAGGCTGTACAAAGTACATGCAACGGAGATTGACTACAAAAGTGGCACGCAAAAAATTCGACGAAACCTTCAGCGTGCAAAAAACAGCACTGAAAAAGGTCAACAAAGTACTGAAATAGAAGCTTCTCTAAGTCAATTGGATATGTCCCGAACCAGAGACGTAAATGAAATGTACAATATGTACCTTGAACACAGAGATATTTCGCGTGAGTTCTACTTTTCACCACAACGAGCTAAGCAAAAAAGGAGTTATAAATTGCAAAAACGTAGATATATCGACAGGCTTTGCTCAGCGGAACGTCAGTATGCAGTATCTGACGTCAAAGGCGTGAGACCTATCATGTTTGTCGGTGACCGCGGTCTAAGTATAGGCTCACGAATAAAGGGATTTATGCGTTGCGGTGGCCACTGGAAACCGAAGAAGCACAGTCTTTATGCAACTGTATGCATAACCAATGAACATAACACATCACAGACATGTATATACTGCTTCAATAAGTTACCACATCCAGTACAAACAATCCATCGAAACGGAGCAAGTCAACTAAGAACAATTAATGGTGCATTTGTTTGTGACAACCCAAGTTGTGTCTCTGTCCAAGCAAAAAAAAAAAAAAAAAAAAAAAGCAGTGAAAAGACGGGGTACTGTGTCTGCAATGGCAATAGGCCTGTCAGGTCTGGCAACAATCCTTTTTGGTGCAAACGAAGATTGGCTCGCTGTCGATGACAGTAATACTTTTTGGAAGGTACGTCTCCTTTGATAATTTATTAACTTGTACTGATTGCTTTTAACAACAACAAATATTTATTGGTTTAAATATTTGATATCTTGTAAGTGAGATTATTTCATATCATTGACTGTTTTACTAGTTACATCTGTTTGTGTCTCAATTTTTGGACTGGTAGTTCATTTATCTTATCAGTATAAATCCTTCTTTAGGCTGAGGGACGCTTAGAACTAGATTTATTTCGTTTCGCTGTGCTTCCTTGGGTATTATTTAATTTACTTTCTCCATTATAATAAAATACGGAAATATTACATGCACGAAAAAATTGACAAAAACGTAGTTACCTCCACCCACTACCTGTGATGTAGTCTAACGAAACTTTTCGGTCTGTAGCATCAAGCTAGACATGAATTTATGAAGTTACTGCCTTGGATTGATTCCTTTCAAGAAGAAGAAGAGAGAGATAAAAAAGAAAAGCTATTTCTTTTCTAATTTTATGTTGTCAGTTGATCAACAAAGACCACTTCGTTCACGTGTAATTATGATGAATTCACATTTTATATCAAGGAGTGAATTGGACAGTCATAGAGTAGGCAGAGCTTTGGTAATGTGAAGCTGTAAAATGATGTCATATGTAGTGCCTAGAAGAAGCGCTCGCAGTATTAGTTTATTTTCTGGTGTATGTAGTGCTGGCCTATATTCTTATTTTCTATCCGCTTGGAAGTATGTCGGACTTTGTATGTCTTTTTTGAAGGGGAAAATGAGCATTAAATCCTTCTTTTTTCGTTTCAGCAGTAAAGCTTTGTCCTCATTTCACAAATAAAATACCCATATGGTAATCATTATTCATTTCTTCTTTTGAAGGTTTTACTTACAAATGTACTTTAGATACGTTTTATTCTAGTACAAAATCGACAAGGAAAGACGAGATTAGCCAAATGGTATGTTCCTTATGAAGATGAAGAGAAAATGAAGCTGAAAGGAGAAGTTCACAGATTGGTTGCACCCAGAGATCAAAAGCATCAGAGTAACTTTGTTGAGGTAAGGATGAGATAACATCTATTTGAACTTGTATTTATTTCTTTTTCAGTATCGTAATTATAAAATCGTGTACAGGAGATATGCTGGACTCTTCTTTTGCATATGTGTTGATGCGAATGATAATGAATTAGCGTATTTGGAAGCAATTCATTTCTTTGTCGAAGTGTTGGATGCATTCTTTGGTAATGTCTGTGAGTTGGATTTAGTGTTTAATTTTTACAAGGTAAAACACGGCCATCCAATCATGTCCATCATATTAACAGTCCTTAGGTCTATGCTATATTGGATGAAGTATTCCTGGCAGGAGAAATAGAAGAGACGAGTAAGAACATAGTATTGACAAGGCTAGATCATCTAGATAAATTAGAGTAAGAATAAAAAAAAAGAAATCTACATTCTACTAAAATGGAAATGATCTTTTAATTTTCTGTGGATTCTATCTTTTCGTCTTTTAATTGGTTGAGCTCAAAATCTTTTTTTATTGTTGCATCTCTTTGATTTCGTTTTTTTTTTTTTTCTTTAAAGCAAAATGGTTTTAAAGACACTTATTATCGACAATTATGATTCATACACCTTTAATCTATTACAACTATTTGATCGTCCTGAAGATGTTGTCGTCATCAGAAATGATCAATTCAGCTGGTAAGTGACCATGTCAACAATGAAAGGGGGATGATATTAAGTTTAAATAGGGATCAATTTGTAAAAGATGTACTACCTTACTTTGACAATGTTATCATCTCACCCGGCCCTGGAAGACCGGAAAGATCATCTGTAAGTTGGACGGTCCATATAATGCTGTATAACTGACATCTTCAAAAGGACTTTGGCATCTGTACAAAATTATTACAGGCACAGCTAGACCCATCACAATCCGATTACCATCGACCCATATTTGGCATATGCTTAGGACACCAGGGGATAGGATATATACTAGGTGGAGAGGTAGAGTCCATAGATGATACAATATATCTATATTAATATCAACAATAGATAACATATGCACCTCGAATTATGCATGGTCGAATGTCACAAATTCATATCAATTATTCAGATCATGATATACTCGCTCACTGCCAATCGCCATTTTGGGCTGTTAGATACCATTCCCTTGTTGTTGACAAAGACAGTAACTATCTATGACGATATTATATACAACATGTTTATTAACATCATCTACAGCTTTACCCGACGATTTGATTCTTACTGGATACTGTTTTGAAAATGAAGCTGATACAGAAGCGCTACAGAATGCACCATACATTGCCGACCAGCCTTCATCCACAACAAAGCACCATCATTTCCTATCGCATGTCAATGATCAAAGAACAGATCAAGTGACTGTCATGGCCTTTCGACATAAACGGCTGCCCTTGTGGGGTGTTCAATTTCATCCTGAATCAGTATCGACTGAACATGGGCATCAAATGATGCGCAACTTTCAGAACGAGACAAAACTTTGGATGCAAAAGGTAAAACATTCTAAATCAAGACGTTGTGTTGATAGTATTTGGGGTAGATGAATATATCCAGACGGCCGTTCAATCCGCAAGTATTATCTTATTCAGCTGCACGACCCAAGATGGAGATACCAAGAATAACCGAAAGATTTCATGCGCTTGTCAAGACGGTGCCCTGTTGGGTTGAGCCTGAGCTGATTGTGGAGAAACTAGAAGAGAACGAAACGATGTGCTGGCTAGACAGCAGCCGCAAATCATCACCGTATTCTCGGCTATCGATCGTGTCGATGCGCCCTGCATTTACCCTTTCCTACTCGACTCTGCATCATCAATTGACTATTACAGAAGAACGAGATCATGTGGAAACGATCCAAGGCACCTTTTTTGACACCTTATCTGATCTTTTATCTCGCACGAGCATTACTGATGTGCGCCATGTCGATGGTTCTCCGATACCGAACGTGGCCTTCCAGGGCGGCTTTGTAGGTTACTTTGGGTACGAGATGAAACGGGAAAGCATGGAGGGATACAAGGTACCAACGGAACAACAGTGCAGATGTGACAGACGTGAACACAGCAACGGGTGCTGTTTATGCGTGAGGGAGCCCGATGCAGCATTTCAATTCACCGACAAATTCTTTGTGTTTGATCATACGAAGGAACAAGTCCACATCTGGTGTCTTGTGCGGGAAACAGGACAAGATACACTTCTTTCACGTGCTGGGTTTCACAATGACAATGATGCGATCCGTTGGCTGAACGATCAAAGAAATCAACTGGTAAAGATTCAGAACAAGACCAATATCCTGCCTGTGGCCACACCGCCCCTGTCACCGACGATCTACTGCAACACAATGAGACCCGACACGGACTACGACCGATATCTCGGTGCGATCGACCAATGCGTGCAATCGATCAAGGAAGGCGATGCCTATGAGATCTGTATGACGACGCGGTTCCGACTGGACCTTCCTCACGTGTCTACGCGGCTGTACACACAGTACCTGCGCAAGAACAACCCGGCGCCCTTCTCGGCCCTAATGCGATTTCCTCAACTGACCCTGATGTCGTCCAGTCCAGAACGATTTTTCAAGCTCGACGTGGACAAGGTGGCAGAGATGAAACCGATCAAGGGCACGATTAGTCGAGCGCTCGACTGTGTCTGTACCAAGCACTGCTCGGACGAGCAATGTGAATCGAAACGACGACTCAAGGATGAAGAGCAAAAACAGAAGCTGTGGCAGGACGTCAAGGAACGAGCCGAGAGTTTGATGATTGTCGACTTGATCCGTAACGATCTCGCTCAAGTGTGCGAGCCAAGCACGGTCTGTGTGCCCAAACTGATGCATGTCGAAACGTTTGAAAAGGTGCATCATCTCGTCTCGACCATCCGTGGCCGGCTCTACCCAGAGGTCAACGGTGTCAAGGCTCTCCAGACCTGTTTCCCGCCCGGATCGATGACGGGTGCACCCAAGTTACGTGCTGTGCAGCTGTTGGATCAGTTGGAGGATCATCGGCCCCGGGGTGTCTATTCGGGCTGTCTCGGTTACTTTTCGTTGAATGGAGCTGCCGATTTTAATGTGGTCATACGAACAGCTGTGATTGTGGATCGACATCTTTCCGTGGGTGGTGGAGGTGCGATCACGTTCTTGTCGGATCCTGAAGAGGAATGGAAAGAGGTTTTGTTAAAGACGAAAAGTGTGGCTCCAAGGTAAAAAATATATATAAAGGAGAGGGGGATCAATGACTGATTACTTTATTGTATATAGTGTAAAAGAGTTTCTTGATGATCTTTGTTAGTAATAATAATCATAATAATACGCATCATAAACAGGCTCTTGCATTCGTTTTGAATTTTTTCGTTTTAGTCTTATATATTCTTCATCTGATACTTGGCTCATTGATTTTCTTCTTCGTGGTCTTCGTGGTACGTAATAGTAATCTAAGGGAGGACTATCATATTCTATGGGAGCATAATAATAATAATTAAGAGGCGCCCTGGGCTGCGGCGGAGGGAGCATGTACTCTGGATAATTCTGTCGATAGATCGTATCAGGCGAACTACGTGTACTGCTTCTTCTTATCGGTGTACTACTTGATGGCCTCGGCTTATTCTTTTCTTCCAACGATAGCGATTGGAGCATTCGATCGGCCATTTCGTAGAGTCTAGAAGCCATCTCTTTGATATCTTCTGGATTCCTCGTATCCATATTCTTTTGGCAAATACACTCGCCTTGCAGACTATTGGATCGTTGCATGGGTGTTTCTTCCCTAAATGACCGCTTTTTCTCCAGGGCAGGTATAGGTCTTTGTGGTTTAGGCTCTCTGATAGTGACATGGATGTTTGAGTTTGTCTTGGGTTGTTTCTGTAAAGGAGAGAGGGTCGTAGGATGGATGTCGGCGTATCCTAATTTATCCTGTAACTTTTTAGTTTCGCTATCTTCTGTCATGTTTTATAAAAAGAAAAGAAAAAGAAAGAAAGAAAGAGAGAAAGAGAGAAAGAGAGAAAGAGAGAGTGGGTTACTTCTCTTGGTGATCACAAGACTACCCACTTTAGAAAAGTCCGTGCTCTCCCTTTTTATTGTCCTTCTGTTCAACTTGGCCACATGATTTTTTTTTAAATTTTGATGCAAAACCTGTATATTGCCCGACTAATTACGAATGAGAGACCTTGTTTTGTATGTAACAAATTCTCCAATGTTGTCTTGACTTTAGCAGACAATAGCAACACAGATTGGTTCCCGGTATGTAAAAGTCACCTGAGTGATGTCAACTTTTGTACAAAACTGGGTGGTTCTTCTAAGCCTACCTCACCTCAACTAAAGGTTGCAAAAAAAGAAAAGTTGGAAGCACGAAAGCCAGAGAGTGATAGTGTGAGTGATTTAGTGTCGACATTAGGCTCTGCTTGGAAATCATGGAGGTCTTCCAAAGACACAGAAGACGAAAAGAAAGAAGACAAAAAAGAAGACAAAAAGGAAGATAAGAAAGAAGACAAGAAAAAAGAATCAGAAGAAGAAAAGAAGGAAGAAGAAGAAGAAGAACAACAACAACAACAACAACAACAACCAGTACGATTTATCTTGCAAAAGGATTACTTTTATCTGCGTCAACGTGAATATACAAAAAGGATTCAAAAGAAAGAAGCAGAGGAGCGATTAAAGAAGCTACAGTTTCCAGAAGTACCTAAAAAAGATCCACTTAAGAAATAATATCCTTACACTCTATTCACAAACTGTAACAAGTAAACAATAACCAAGATCAATCTGCTTATTGTTCTGTTTGATTTCCCGCTCTTTTTTTTTTATTCCCTTTCAAAGTAAAAAAAAAAAAAAAAAAAAAGTCTTTTTATTCAACTTTGATCATGTCGCGTTCTTGCAATATTGGCTTATTAGCAACTGAAGAAGTTACAGATATAAGTAGATTTATTGAGTTTGCAGAAACAACCACACATGACTTTGTTGTTGCTCCAATCGCCAAACCCTCATTTCGACGTGTATTGAATCAAGATAGAACATGGAGCCAAGAAGAGCATGAGGCATGGAAAGATCGACCCGTGTTTGATCGTCAAGATTTACTTTTGAATTCTCCAGGCAAGTAATCATATATATATACACATGCTACACATTTATTTATACAACTATTGTAGAGTGGTCTAGCAAGGTCTTGGGCCTCTTTTCAGACTGGATTGACCTTGATTCACCCAGTGATGACATTCGAACGTGTTCAGAAATTGCTTTTAAACAAGAAGCTGATTGGGCTACACACATTGGCTTGACGGGCACCATCTTTCCTACACTTGGTGAACAAGTACACAGCACGGCTCGTGTACTCAACACGGTATCGAGAACCATGTCACCTCAGCTATGCGTCCGAGTCCTGTTGACCGAAAAGGACAAGGAAGAAAACGTAGGATGGAAACGATGGAACCGATTGCGCCTGCTGACCGGCCACAACACCAAAATAGGTGTGGCGCTCGAAGTGACAGCCGAATTACCTTCTTCAGAAGCATTTCTCAACATGTGGTTGGCAGAACCTGTTCGAGCTTTGATCGTTCCTGCACATGTCTTTGTGCCCAACCAAAAGGGGTTCCCTGTCTTGTCAAAGCGACATCAGAACTTTATCAAGATGATGATGGACAAGATGAGACCAGATATCATTGTCACGGTACCCAAGGACCCTATTCATCCTGCAGCCTCGCCTGCTTCTTATAATCAATACATGCATTATTTGAACAGAAATCTGCCGGAACCAAATGAAGTAGAAAAGTTTGCATCTGGGTATTTTGATTATCTTCAGATCCCTTTGCAGCCATTAGCTGATAATCTCGAAAACCATACGTATGAGACTTTTGAACGGGATCCTATCAAGTATCAACAATATGAAAGAGTAACGTATAAAGAGAAAATCAAGCATTTTTTAACAGCTTTATTCATAGGCTGTCTATCAAGCATTGTTAGAACGTGTCGAGTATCAATCGGATGTCGTTACGTAAGATATGATCTAGCCTTTTTTTTCATAAAAAAGATATTAATGTACTATAGAACTATTATGGTCGTGGGTGCCGGAAGAGGGCCGTTAGTCAATTGCTGTCTCCGAGCTGCTGAAAAGTCATTACGTAAAATTCGCCTTATTGCGCTTGAAAAGAATCCGAATGCTTATGTGACGTAAAATACGCATACATCTTGCTTTTGCCTGTATTAATGATCTGATAGATTACAAAACATGAAGGCACAAGTATGGGGAGATAAGGTTGACTTGGTGTTTGCAGATATGAGAACATGGAATCCAGAAACAAAGTGTGATATATTGGTGAGTGAGCTGTTGGGTTCTTTTGGTGATAACGAGTTATCGCCTGAATGCTTGGATGGAGCTCAAAAGTTTCTCAAAGGTAAAAAAAAAAAAAAAAAAAAAAAAAAAAAAAGAAAAGAGTTTATAGACCAACACTTTTTTTTTTCAGAGGGTGGTATTTCTATCCCTTCTTCATATACAACGTCTATTGCACCCTTAGCATCTACGCGGATACGTAACAGTATTGCTGCCTATAATGATCTCAAAAACTTTGAGACGCCCTATGTTGTCATGTTCCAGCAGGCGTATCGATTAGCTGAGCCCGAGGATTTATGGACCTTTTATCATCCTAATAAGAACATACCAACCGAGCCCATAAACAACTTACACAACAAACGAGACAGCTACGCTCAATTTGTTATCGACCACGATGCAGTGATGCATGGACTGGCCGGTTACTTTGACTGTGTACTCTACAAGGACGTAACAATCTCAATTCATCCCGAAACGCATTCGCCTGGCATGTTTAGCTGGTTCCCCATCTTCTTCCCTGTGGTTCAACCTGTCGAGATCACCAAGGACTCGATTGTAACAGTTCATTTCTGGAGATTGACAGACAGTGAAAAGGTTTGGTACGAATGGTCAGTGGTTGTCCAAGATAAAGATAAACAGGAAACATACGTATCACCTATTCATAACCCGGGAGGAAGATCGTACTATGTATCTTTATAGAGAGAAATATGTTACAGATATAGCTTGCAAAGAATATAAAGAATTAAAAATAAAAGTGCACATGCATAAATGAAATTTACAGTATTTGCAAGAGGTCTTGTCGTCACCTTGTTGGGCACAAATCCAGGTCTATACTCTAAAGGAATCCAAGCGTCCAACTAAAAAGAAATATGAGTACAGCTTAATAAAGTTGAGCAGCATATACCATTTCATTTAGTTGTTTGTCCCAGTAAAGAGTCCAACGCACGAGGGTAACATTTTCGTGTGATCGAACAATGGTATGCTTACGAGGACCCACCGCTGGAATGTTATGTGGCGAACAGACAAGTTTACCTTGCTTCAACAATTCCTTTTCTTCTGCGGTCAGATACCCTCCATTCTGTTTTCCAGCAAACGACAATTGGGTGAACCCTGTTCTCTTTCCCGGTATAGCCGATGCGGTCTTCAACGGAGCAAACAGGGCACTGTTAATATTGAACAAAGTCGACAAGATATGATACGCTTCTTGCATAGGCTCTAGGTGCTTATTTGACAATCTTGTTGGCCACTTACTGGCAGTCACATGTACGTTGATATTATGATATAAATTGGAGACAGCGGCTATCAAGCTAGGCGATCGTCGTTCCTGGTGTTCCTCTGTATCATACAGATGCTCTGATCTCCACTGTGATGACTTTCCCCCGATCTGCGCCAATCGCTCACTCGCCGCCTTCATCTTTTCCTTCACCTTGACCGCGGCGGATACATGACCATAGGCAATCTTTCCAATTTCTTGATCCCATTCGATAAAGGCATGTCCAGCATGATCAAGCGCCTTTTCGACAAGAGCCAAGAACCCGATCAGATCTCGAGCGGTATAAAAGACGTTGATGAACCGGTAGAGGATATGAAGCTGGCCAGCCACTGTCATGGTCAACGAATCGGTATATGAAAATGTAGATATCCTTTTGAGCAAGATGTCTACCGCAGAAAAGTAGTAAGGCACATTATCAAGTATGAACGGTGCCCAGCCTGTCTGTGTGGGTAAGAAGCTTTCCTTCTCGATGCTTCGAAATGGTGTGCCTAGTTTCCAAGGTGCAGCCCATTGACACCAGAGTTCGATAATCTAAAGAGAACATGATTAAACATAATGAAAGGAGGGAAAAGAATAGACCTGCCTGAATGTAATCGTCTGTCTTGTCCCAGTTGAGGGCAAGTCTGGATGTCAACATGTATAATTCGTCGCGTGTAGCCTTGTATGTGTATGTATATACATTGTCTTGGGTATTATTTACACATCGTCGTAGATCATGCCTTACAATGTAATTGATAAAATGAGAAATGTAGTACATAAGAGTGGGACTCAGTTTGTTATTATTGCTTATCCATGGCATACGTATCCAGAGTTCAGCCAGTGTATCTATAAAAAAGGGTCCAACGATGGCCGGAAACGCTTGGTCATTGATGGGGATCAGACGTGATAGATAGTTGTCAAGGATGTCGGTGTATATGCTTGAGGTTATGCTGCGACCAGGTTTAGTGAGTTGTGATGGGCTACTGTTGTCCAAAAAGGAGGTAGTTGATGTATTAGGCACGGTGTTATTCATCGGCGATCGAAGAGATGTACTTGTGAACGTAGACATGGGCGGTTGTGCTGTTGCTGTTGACCAGGTAGGCAGGATGGCAAAGTTATATAGGTACAACTGTAATATGTTTAACTGGATCTTTCTTTCTGAACTGATACCAGACGGTAAAAGAGAAGACTGTTTAGTAGCTGATGTATGAAAATCTATGGTTGAACCAGAAGGCGACGATGGCATGATGACATTGCAGTGTTTGTATACTTGAGGTAATAGATGAATAGCACCTGTTGATAAGATCTTTCGAACCTCAGGCTATATATAAACAATTAGACAATGGCCCTTGGTGTATAGCGAGTTTTTTACAGGTAGACTTTCATTGGATAGGTCATAATAGTAATCGGACGATTGACTGATCCTGAGTAAAGATTGGAAAAAGGGACCTTGAATCGATAACAAGTTTTTAAGAGCTTCGTCTTGATGAGGTTCTAGCTGTGTCTGTATGAATCCTCTAGAGAGAGAGAGATTGCGTTAGACCATCTTTTTAGAAAACGATGATGTGTTACCTTTTTGTTGGAGATCCAAACAATAAGTCGAGGAAAGTAGGAAAGAATGTATAGAATGATCGAACGTGTTGTGTGCTGAATGAAGTGCAAATGTGAGTCTCACAATAGTTGGATATATATTCACAAATAGCCTTAATGTCGCGATCTTTAACAGCTTTGGCGTGTTCCATATGAGAATAATTGTATGTGAAAAAAAGACAAATGATATCTTATTGTCCCCCCTTTTATAAATAGTCAACCTTGTGTGACTTTGGGCATTCCTTTTACTTTTAACAGGTGTGCCTCTCTCTCTTTCTAAATAATATGACTGTAAAGACTAAAGAGAAAAAATTGCATATGTACACTTAAAGGTACGCTGTAGAGTTGTTCGCATACACACCTGTAATGAATCAAAACAATCGTTTATTTAATGTTTTTTATTGTTTAAAGAGAAAAATGCTGTGTCTGGACTTTAAAGGGAAAAATCCAGTGTTTTGGCCTGTCAAAATTTTAACTCTCTTTTTTTTTTTTCACTGTCATGAGTGGGTTACAGCTAGAGGACTATTACAAGACACCAAAAGAAGTCTCAGATGCCTTAAAAGTGAAAGATCTCGCTTCACTCACCAAAGGTTTATCAAAGCTTAGATCTCAGTTATCATTTGCAGTCAAAGATCGTATTGATCCAACTGAAAAACATACCCGTCCTCTTGTTGAATACGCTCAATCATGTACAGATAGTCATGAGATCAATGGTTTATGGGATTATCAAGCATCGGTAACAAAAAGATATAACATAAAACAATCCATACTTATATAATTATGTAGTCCAACATTCAAGATCTCGAATGTATGCTACCAGATATTGTTGGATTATTTATAAAACTATGTACAACACCTGTCATTCGCTCATTTGGGTTGCAGATTATAGAAACCATTCTTTCAAGACAAATGAAATATATTTATCGAGGCATATCTTCTATGCGTATTCCACATTGTCAATCTACCTTTCGTCTATTAACTGCAATGGCTTCATTCAATCCATCAACTACCAGAGAATTATTTATTACTTTTAATTTTCAAGCAGAGGTAACGTATCTTTACATAAAATATGCGTGATAACTAACTTTATATCAGGGATTTTTACGTGCCTCGAGATACAGACAGAATAGAAAGAATAACAATAACCCTCAAAAGTATCTTTATGGTAAATAAGATCTTTACTTGTTTGAATAATAATAACACTTGATAGACTTGCGAACAAACTATATACATTTCGTACTCGCTTTCATACAACACGGGGATGCAGACATAAAGAAACAAGTCTTGAGTGTAAAGGGTCTTGTGAGTGCCCTCTTTACACAAATGTATGAAGATGCCTATCCTGTATGTTTATATAAACTTATTAAATCAATTATAACTAACATCTTTCTATAACAGCTAATTGAGCTCATCCTCAATACCACCTATGAACATCTTATCCTAGATTCAGCCATTCCACGGAGCATCAAGGCCTTCTTTTTCTCTTCTTATATACTCGAAAAGATTGCAAAGCTTTATACTCGAAATGAGCCTGAACCTATCAATTCTGAAGAAACGGCTACTCCTGCAGACATTGTGCATCACTTTTTGATTTCAACTTGTAGTGTGCCTGATGTAGGCGTTTGTTTTCGCGATACAGCTTGGTATCCAGCTATTGCCTCCACAGAGGATGATAAGCCATCTCGCATCCACAACCGTGTGCTTGCAAAGTTTATCTTGACATTGAAACCTGCGGATGATTTACGACAACAGGAATTACTGCTAAAGATACTAAATGCATGCCCTGAATTAGTTCAAGAGTAAGTATATTGTGATATTCAAAAAGGGACATATTAAAAATTACTTTTCTCTAGGTATTGGAAAAATACGTCGCTTACATTTGAACCACGAATTTCAAGTAAATGGCTGGGAAATGCAACTGTTTTGCAAAAAATAATATCGTTAGACGTGCCTGCACTGTCGTATGGAACCACAGGAATGTATGCAGCAGATCCTCCCGCAGTCGACACCATCTTGGACAATATTTTGCCAAACGCGTTCGGACGTGCTATTTCCAGTAAGGGTCTACAACATGCCAGTCCACTTGTGCGATATACAACGATGGTTGTCCTGGCTGCATCTTTCCAAAAGTACAACAAGGTCAAACAAGCTTTTCAAAAGGTGATACACGACTTGGAAAGGCTGGAAGACGGATCAAGGTCATCCGAAGCCTGGTCAAAATGTTTACAACATGTTCATGAAGGATTACGACGACGCACACCAGAGATCCAGACCGTCATCAACCTGTACAAGCAGACGCTTAGTCAAAAAAATGAAGGCATGGATAAAGCAGAACAGGAAAGTCAAAGAGAGTTTCTTTATGAAACTGCACTTCGAGTGATAAGATACTATCAAGAGTTTTTACCAGAGACACTTATGGAAGCAAATATAGATGTAAGCAACTTTATACCTGAAGACATATTATCGGTCAAACCAGGCCTCTTGATGCAACTGCTCCATCTCTTTTTAAGCATGTCCACCTTCAATTGGACCAGCCGATCGTCTGGATCATCATCGACACATCTCACCACTTTACTCACGCTCTACCTTCAGACGCCATATCAACACATTCGTGAACTCACCGGCAACCTCATCTACCAGACACTATCCGAATCATTCATGTTTGCGCATGACCCAGAAGAAGTGCAGCTATGGCTAAATGCGCTCCCTCAAAACCACTCGGACCAGGTATCCATGTCGACGTGTCAATCGGATGTCTTGCAGTATCTTGACAATTGCATTCACCGTTTCAGCAAAACCCAGTATAAATACACGGATCAGCTTGTATCACTTGTCGATTCAGTCCACAAAGAACAGCCTGCTTATTTACCTTCTGAATACAAGCATCCTTTCAGCCCGCTCTTGCTCACGTTATGTGAGAATTTGAAGTTTATAAAGACAGATAAGACACATGCTGTCTTTTATCTCACCAACTTGATCTTGCATCTCTTCATAAAACAGACCGTTCCTTATTACTTGCGACGTGTCGTGCTGGAAATCACTTTAGACGACAGTAGTAATCATACGGATCCTACAAAAATAGGTGTTTGGGACATTCATCAGATGATGCATAATCTTAAAACATGTCTCGGTATAGAAGTGGCTGCTACTAAGCAGATAAAAAGTAGCAGTAGTAATGATTCATTTAGATCATTGATAACTGGTAAGTCCAAAAATAGACCTCTGTCCCTTTTAGCTAATGACATTTTTTATAAAGAAGAAAATGTGCAGCAGTTATCTGTTGCCAAAATGGCCTTTACTAATGCCCTGGAGCAGCTTCCTGTTTGTGCTTTGGATAGCTGTTTGGAAGACGCAGCTAGGTTTTGTTATGAATCATTGAACTGGAGACAGTTTGAACCATTGGTGGATTACCTATGTACTAGACATCCCTTGGCAGGCAGCTTCTTTCACTATTCGGCACTTCACAATGATCAAATAGAGGAGTAAGTTGAATATGTTTTAATGTGAACAAGGTGGACTAACGATTTGAAATAGTAAATACGCTATCGCACTGCTGAAACAAATCCCTTTCACCTATCACTTGTATAATACGGTCGTCTTGAAGGATTATAGCAATGGCTTAGCTTTGAATGTTTCAGAATACGCTATCCATGCTCTCAAAGTTTCTCAGATTCCAAATGCGATCACGTTTATATTCTTGCAACTTTTAATTGCTGTTGATGGTAAAGACTATGACGCTTTGCGATATCTTTTCAACCTGCTGCAACATATAATCAAGCGTACAGAGTCAATAGAAGATTACCATATACAGACCCAACTTCAGCAGTCTATCTTTATGCACCCTTTACTTGATTCTCTTCGCTCTGAACTTGTGACGACCCTTAGTTCTGATGATACTAGTGATGTAAGTTTATTCTATCGATTACCTTATGTGTATATTTCTCACAAATATACCTTTTGACAGCTTGTACGTCTCGCAGTGGCATTTATCGATATGTTTGCACATGGCAATCATAATGCTCATATGATTCTTTCTAGCCTTATCAAAGTGGATATGAAAGCGAATGACGACAAAAGAGAGTTACTGGTTGCACTTGTACGGTACATCTATACTGATTCTTATAATCAAGACGTCATGTCCAGCCAAGCATTACACATGATTGCAGATATGTGGAAATCAGAAAAGCAAGTTCAACTGACGTCCGAGATGTTATCGTTACTCGAAGCCATATCTGCCAAACAACAAGATGATCCCGCTCTGATTGAACTCTTGGCTGTGTTTTGCAAGCCTATAGTACAACATGTTCTTGAAGGCAAGGAATGCTCCATTCCTATGGCAATGTTACAATCTGCCTGTGTGTCTGCTGCTCTTGACGTCTCTGGTCTTATTGAAAGACGATTGGATACACTTGTGCTTACGAATAGTGTTGTCGACCTGATCATGATTGCAGACAGTAGTCTTTTAGAGGACAGACGAGCAGAGTTCAATATGCAAGTGATAGAATACATCATTCGACGTCTTGCCAATGGCATGCCAACATGGGAAGGAGGAGATTTCTTTGATAAACTAACCAAGTTTGTAAAGGCTTCCCCCATCGAATGGTCTCACATTCATTTAGAAACCGTTCGAGACTTTATCTTGGTTACATTGATGGACAATATCTCAGATGCTTGTGCCATTCGCTTTATAGACACGGTTGTCGGTTTGGTGTATGGTGATTGGACTAAACTCGAGCCATTAGAGACGTATCTACGTCGTATCTTGGACCATCACGACTATTCAAAGTTGACCGATCCTAATTTGGCATGCCTCGCCGCACGCCAGATTCCTGAAAATGACGAGCAACGAAGAGCTCTTATTCAGCTGATACATACACTCAATAGAATTCAGCCAGACATATTGGCCAAAAATCATGGTTTACTTGACACGCTGTTGACTAGTTACGGTGCGACTACATCATTTACGGATAAGCTTCTATTGGACATATTGATGACATGCGAGCGCCACAGTCGATCCAGTTTATTAACGAAATTGACCATGTGGGGACCTGGTACAGACAAGATACGTCAGGCGCATATGCAAGCAGGCACACTATTACGCACAAATGCAGTATCGTCTGACACACTTGGTTTAATTGATCCAACAATCATGAAGTATACCTTCACACACTTTTCGGATGCCACAAGGGACGATTGTCCTCCGTTCCCAGTGATCTATGATCCTTGTTTCTTTTTACCGCTCTTTGCCAACATCATTTCATCTGGTATTGCCGACTGTCGCAAGTTGATTGACTGTAATGGGGTTGGTCTCATTCTAGTGGGCATGTCGTCCACAGATGACAGTATTCGTCAAGTGTGCTATCAAATGATGGATCAGTTCTATATATTGCTGGAACATGCCAAGTTCAAGGAGCAAGGGGAGGTCATCTTTGTCTTGGACTTGCTTCGACATTCTATCACGGATAGATCACAAACGAACGTTCCTAGAGTCCCACTGTGTATATCGGTATGTGTTGCTCATACACTATCGATCTTGCTTCATCCTGGTCACCTCATGTTTCCTCATATTTCTAAATGGATATTACAACGGCCCACACTCGACTTTGATGTAAGTGATATGCACATATGCGATCATGTTTGCTAACACCTTTATAGTATGTTCCCTTGTTTTCATCGCTCTTTATGTCATCATCAGCAAACCATAAAAAAGAGCGTCTATGGCTACTACGTATGCTATCATCGTCTCTTGGAACATTTGACGATTACAAGATATTTTCTAGACAAAGAATATTTGATGTGATTGCTTCATTTTATAATTCAGCATGTGCAGATGAGAGTAGTAAAAAGGCGATTGTTGAGGTGAGTTTTTGTTTAGCTATTTCGCAAAGATAGCTAATAGATGGATAGATATTGGAACAGGCCATCAAAATACCGGGTGTTGCAGCAAGTTTGTTGACGCATAAAGGTTTACTTGCATGGATGTATCAAACAAAGATATTTGGAAATCCAGTATTGCCACAAGTGACAATAAAAGCACTGTTGTAAGATAGTTTTTTTTATCAACATGATCCATGTTTTATTTGCAATGTGTTTGTTTTATATGGATGATATTAAAAAAAAAAATGAGGAAACAGATAAGTTCAGCCTTCTACCCACATAAGTTACATTCCGTTGAATTCAAGAGATATTCAGTGATATTGGGATATTCTCTCTACATCAAACACACCTAAGTTACCTACATCAGGCTAAAATAACGTTTATACACAGAGACAAGGCAAGATCTTAAATCACATAATTACAAATTGAATAATAACTACTTTCAGTTACAAAAAAAAAAAGCACTGTATGAACAGTGAACAAAAAGGGCTTATTGTCAGTGGTTATTGATTAAAAATTAATTTTTATTCTATAGACGACCGAAAATCAGTAAAGTATGTCTCATTTCTGGAAGCAATAGAAACCCAAGGCACCATTTTCTTGTTACGGAGCCTTGCTACACAGTTTACTTTTATTCTACTCCATGTTCTTTTAAATAGAAGGCATAAATATCTCCTTTTATGGACAGTGTTTTTGTTCTTATCATCAATGGTGTTTGTGTGTACACCGTTTTCGGTCACAAAATGGATTGAATGATTAACTGTTTGATGAATCAAAGAACCATTATGCAGGAGAGAAACTTGGTTATAAGCCCGCCAGCAGTCCGTGCGCACAATGCTTCCAGGAAGAACAAAGCGCTCAATGATAGCATTGGTATTGCGCATGTTCCGGTTTTCGACCACCATTAGGAAGCATTTTCGCTGGGGAGTCTTCTCAACACCACCGATGACCCAAACACCATCAATGCGATGACCACGGCTGTTCTTTCTCTTACCAAATTTGGACTCATCGATTTCTACTACGATCGGGTTGCCGTTGCTATCGATATCACATAGTGAATGAAGTCAGAGTCAAGGATAAATGAATAATAGAAGCACTATATACCAATTTGGACGTCTTCCTCTTTAAGATCTTCCTGTGACATTTGGAACCAATCTAACTGCTTTGCGAGAAACGCCAACAATCTCCGCAATCTGTGTTCTTAAGCGATGCAACCAGGAAAAAAGAATCTCCAAAAAAGACAAAGGATTCAGATTACCATGGGTGAAGAAGCTGTTCAACCTAGGGCTTACCATAGTGTCTTGACAGCATCTAATACCAGTTCTGGGGCTCAGAATACCATTACAACGCCATTCTATGTTGTCATATTGGCCTTAAAGTCACGAGAGAGCCGCCAAAGCAGGTACCAACGTCTTTTCTCTAAACTTGTCGATTTCAAAAGTGAATCTTTAAGATTGTGTGTATTAGAAAAATAGGAGAATAAGAATCAGAGGCTTATTTCAAGAGAAGGGAAAAAATATAATAAATTGTGAGCCTTCATTGGTCTGTCCAGATTTTAGAATTGTCACTGCTTTTAGACAAGTGAATATGTATACTTGAAATGAGTGTCATTTCCATCAGAATATCTCCTTCAAAAGGGTCAGTGGGGTTTTCTCTTGTACAGAGCTACATATGTGATATTTGTGCTTGTGTTATTTGAAGAAGTAAAGAGACAATTGACTACATTTACTCTTACATAAAAGAACTATTAAATGAGGGCACGACCTAAATATAAGAGGTGACAATTACAAATATCTGATCCCGTCTATTAGATGAGGATGAGTAAATAGAGAATTAAGAGATGTATGATCTTTATAAACACGACAACATACCAATCTCATCATTTTAAAGCCCAAGATACAGCTCTGTCCCCTGTTTGTGCTGTTTACCAGTGTGCAAACTGTATATGGCTGGTAAACAATGTTTTGCGTGAAAGGACCAAAACACACCGGTCAAGAAAAAATGTGCTTGATTAATGGAATTTTGATCGAAGCTGTCTTACGTGCATCAAAGGATCTATTCCAACTGAAAGAAGGCGCATGTGATCAGGAGCATTTAAAATTTTGTTCATGTGCTCAATCGATCCAATGCATAAAAATATTTTGGTGTTCTTGGACACATTGAAGTTTGTGTAGGGGCCAACTTTAGGTGAAATCGTCTCATCATCAATCCTGATACTTGATACACACAATACATTCACTGTGTTTGTTCCTAAAACCAGTTTTCTGAATTGTCCGTAAAAATCATTGTGATTTTCAATGGGTTAGGATGCTGTGACATACGATCAGGAAATGACAACTCTTGCATAGTGAACAGCTTCTCATAGTGTACATCAATGCTCGAATATTGACAGTAACTTTCTGTACCATTTAGCAAAATGGCGCCATTTCCATCAACCAGAATAGCTCCTGCTATCAACTGAGCCATTGCTAAATACACGTAAAATCGTTTTCGCCAGTGAGCATTCAGAAAGTCTAGGTGTTCGCTTGCTATTATAGTGTAACTTTCGAATCCTAAAAGTTGGTGGTAGGGACTGGACATAATAATTGCACTCAATGATGGCTGGCAGGATGTGCTCGCGATATGATTACAATCGGTTGAATTTGACTAGTGAGATACTTGATAAGGCGTTGATAACTTTAATCGTTTAATTTCTCTTTGTTCACACTCGAGAATTGAAGTATAACCTGCTGCAGTTATAAGACCTGTCACTCTGTTATCATCATTGTTTTGATTTCAACATCAAAAGGCGTTAATTGTAAGATACTACGTGCAAGAGGAAATCCATGAGAAGGTTAATACTACATGCACTACCTGTGATGTTGCCAACAAACCTTTTCAATGTGCAGTGCCATGCTAAGTTTGTTTAGGGAAACAATCTTTCAATATTCTTTGATGTAGGATGTCTTTTTAAGAAGAAAGAGATAAAATGTGGTTATTGCTGTGTTTTAATTTTTTATTGTTTTGCCAAATACAGAGAGACAAAAAACTAGTAATAATAAAAAGAACAGGAAAAGGACAATAAGTCAGTGAGACTAAAATATATGATGATCTTTATTTACGATGAATAAAACAATAATATTTATACTTTTTAACATCTACGAACAATAACAATAATTGGATATCGCCACACTAGGTGAAAATTTATGGACAACCTACCATAAAATAATTTTTGACTTTTTTTTTTTTTCTCTTCCAGTCCAAAAGGTGCACATGGCAGGTCTATAGGAGACAACCCAAGGTATCGTATATTATGTTGCTTATGTATGAAAATGACCAGGATAAAATATGGCTGACGAAGAGAGGGAATAAGTACAAAAATTCTTTAAGCGTTGTGACGTGTTTGATGAGATAATCATTATAATAACTCGAGTATAATCTTACAGTAGAGCATACATTCTACTTTACATTCCTCTATCGCATCTGATAAGAATAACTTATAATAATAATAACAATAACTATGGTAGCTACTAGTATAGCAATAATAATATACAGTAGGTCGAAAAACCCGAGCTTATTTTTTATGTTTGAGGTTTCTGTGCAATTTGTCCTCTATGCATGGTCGCAGCACACTGATTATCTTATATCTTCTTACCATCCATGGCCTTTAACTAATGTGTAAATATCAGATAAAAGCACAAAGTTCCCATCGAATATTAAACTTGAAGATAAAAAATCTTAAGCCAGCTTTATTAATAAAAAAAACCATATCATTTTTAATATTTCGTATAGCCTCCTTTAGACTTGATTACCGCCCTTATTCTATCTGGCATAGTATCGATATACTTGCAACACAAATCCTTATCAAACTTATTCCACTCCTTTTCGATCCTTTCCCATAGCTCTTGAGTATTTTTGGCATGTGTTTTGTAAAGACTGAGGTAACTTGAGGTTGATTAAAGAATAAAGAGACAAAAGACAGGGACAAACAAGTATTTGTGAGAATTCGTTTATTCCTG
>JAMYHX010000440.1:0-69580 GCA_025529335.1 Rhizopus sp. PT2906
ACAGGATTTGAACCTGTGCGGGCAGAGCCCATGTGATTTCTAGTCACACTCCTTAACCACTCGGACATAGTGACACTGCTTAACTTCTCTAACTCTAAAGTACATCATATAATTAATGGATAAAAATTTAACCGGTATAATTCTTTTGTTAATTAACTCATCCGTCGTTTTTTCTACTAATCCATCATTTAGCAACATTAATGCGTTTATTTCAGCTTCTTTAACTCAAAACTCATGGAGTAATCCGGTTTCAAAGATTCAAGGAGAAGCTACAATTACCAAGAAAGTCAGTAACAAGGAACTCCCTCTCCTCTACCGCCTCCACTAAGCGCACCCTCTCCGACCGCTCACCGCAACTCCAACCCTTCGACCAAATAAGCCGTCCCATTCGCAAGGTCAAATCACACAACATCTGTTGTGAGCCCAGCTGTCGGTTATTGAAATACACTTGATCTCATCAAGGAACTGCAGCTTATCCAAAGGTCATCAATTGCAGTATGTCCTCAAGAACATTAGCCGCAGTAGATATAGAAAACATATAAATATCCCTTATTCTTATTATTAATAAAAGATCAATCTATTCTTATAATAAGTTCTTAGTCTTTTATTGTTAATTTCTTATTCTAATCCAAGTCCGAACTTAAGCTTATTTTACATCGACTTCGACTTTGGACACACCCACCAATCCCTCGTGTTCACAGTGGACCAGTCACTTGACTTCAGTTTACCTGCCTCCGTCCCGGATTGGTTCCGACCATACTAAGCCAGGCTTCTTCACGTCGAGTCTGACGTGTTTAATGAGATAATCATTATAATAACTCGAGTATAATCTTACAGTAGAGCATACATTTTACTTTACATTTCTCTATCGCATCTGATAAGAATAACTTATAATAATAATTACTATAGTAGCTACTAGTATAACAATAATAATATAAATAGCAGTCATAAATTCTCTCTCTATAAAACGAACACGCGTCTTATTTAACAACATTCAGCTCTTCTTAATAAAGAATCTAATTCGCATGGCATCGACTTAATAGCCTTTTTACGATAACAAAGCTGAATATAACAGAGCCTTCGTTCGCTTATCTTGACGTTCATTTCAGTCCACAGGGTAAAATTGTCACTGACCTTCTTATTCGTAAGAACACAGCCTCTGCTATCTCTGCCATGCGTGCCACTCTTTTGTCCATCGGTGTTCCATCTTCAAGCTTCTCTCGCCTTATTGCCAGTTGTCTCTATGCTACATTCATTCGACCCAAGTTTGAGTACGGTCTGTGCATATGTACCTTCCTGGTCAAGCAGCTGGCTCTTTTGGAAAAGGCTCAAGATCATTGTCTCTGTATGGCTTTTGGTGGCCATCGTGCCTCATCCATCAGTGTCTTCAAACACTTGGTTAACCTGTCCAGCATGACTGAACGTTCCAACATCTTGGTGTTCAAGTTCATCCTCCGAGTCCACTTTCTCCCTGAAGATACCCTCCTTTCTCTCCTTTTACGCTTTGTGCAAGATGCTCCCGCCTGTAATCGCTTTCGTTGGTCGGCTTTAGTGGCGTCAAATCCACTATGGCCCAGCCCAACGTTAAATGGTGGTCATGTTTCAACAGCTGATCGTGTTGATTACTTCACCTGCTCTGCATATGTTCGCCTTGGTGTGGCAACTTATCGCACTCAAAGCCTAACCAAGGCTTATCAGAAATCAAGTCTTCCTATCCTTCTCTCTGCCTGTCGTCCATATCATGGTGTAGATCCAATCCTTACGTTACCAATGAGCGTCTACTATCGTAGTCGTCTTCTGTGGTGGCGTATGGGTTGGCTACCAGGTCGCCCTATCGCTTGTCGCTGTGGTCATCCACGGAGTGGGTGTGGGTGTTGTATTAAGTTTTGTTTGTTATTATAAATAAAGGCTATTAAGTCGATGACTTGCGAATTAGATTCTTTATTAAGAAGAGCTCAATATTATCAAATTAAGTTTGTGTGTGAGTTTACTTGGGTAGAGAATCTATGACTGCTATTTATACTATTGTCGTCACTGACATTATTTATGCTTATGTTATTATTGTTATACTAGTAGCTACTATAGTTATTATTATTATTATAAGTTATTCTTATCAGATGCGATAGAGAAATGTAAAGTAGAATGTAAGCTTATACTCGAGTTATTATAATGATTATATCATCAAACACGTCAGTGGGGTAAGCAGAGACACCCACAGCTGGATGACCCACGACTCACCCGCCTGTCCTTACCTTGGTCTTTTAAAAGCCTCTCACCTCCATGACCATACCCCTCCAACCTGGACAGGGTTGTCTTCCCTGGATATCCTTCTTGTCATGTAGTCTTACATATCCTTCTCGTGGTTAGTCACCCCTTCTGCCTTCCCATGACCCCTAGACTACTCCTTCATCTACTAGTCGCGGTATAATCCAGTGGATGTGCAAACTTGAAAGGGTAGTGGAGGACCCCCCATATGCATCTAGAGCACATTTGTTGAGCTGCCTTCGGGTGACGATACGTCTTAATGTTGCTCCCAACACTCGCCCTAATTCGCTGGATTATGTTATCAATCAACTACCTCGAAAGATTCCAGTTCGACACTCTCCTTCTCTCCTCTTTCGTTGGTCTGCTTGGTGGCCAGTTATCTGTGCCATCTTGTTTGAAATAGAACAAATCTGCCAGCCAGAAGAGGAATTCTCAACAGCAGCATCTGATACCTCTGGCTTCTCACTCCTCGACAAACTTAAGCCAGTTCCAACTGTGCCTCTCTCCGCTCTCCTGCCAACCGCTGAATAATTTCATGTTGCTCACTTGTAGACTGTAAAATAAGAAAATACAAAAAAAAAAACATAACTATTATTACCTCACGCCATCTGGCTTTTTAACTTCGTCCAGTCTTTGACTGTTGGCTTTACTTTACCTTGTTTAAAACAAAATATAAAAAGAACAAAATCCAAAAACGTTTATTTTATATATATTTATTCATTTGTCCAAACATTTATAGCTACTAACCTTTTGTTCCATAGCTCTCAAAATCCACTTTATCTGCTACTATAGCATCCTTGCTCCTTTTGGATATTCATCTTGGCCTTAGTATCCTTCATACATCTCTCTCTTGGCTTAAGCCTCATCAACTTCACCAACATTTGCCACTATTATATGTGCCCATCAATCCACCTTTCTCTCGCGCTCTGTCGCCCTTCACTCTTGCTCTCTCGGCCTCTGTCGCCCCTCCATCTCTTGTCATATAAGCTCTCCATGTCGATCACCATTCAAGATCCGATTCATGCCGCTCTTCTTCACCTTTTTTCAGCTACATGCTGTTTTTTATTCTATTATCCTATTAAACCAGTAATAATCACTCCAAGGCGAGTCACTATGCCCACACTGGCGACGTCTCCATACCTTTTAATAAAGAAAATCTTTTATCTCGGACATAGTGATACCTCCCTCGTCGATACCGTGAACCCATCTCCAACATCCGTACAAAGATTCGTTCCCTACATATTGATAACGCTCGTATCCTAGATGTCTTTTATCCTACCTGTCGTGCCGTTGGTCTCCTCCTCTACAACGACTATATCCCCACCGTCACCAGCATCCTCACCAAAGCGGGAATTGCACAGCTGTCAGTCTTCAACCCCAGAGACGAAGCCAGCCTCTGCGATCCCAAACATGCCCAACTTCCACCTGACGGCCGTACAGCCATGATCACCAGTATTCATACCATATACACTCTTCGCGCCTTAAAGCGTATCCGTTCTGAGGTTCGCCCTGCTGTCCTAAGAGCCTTCATCGAATGCAACTGGCTCCCAGCTACTCAGTATGCTGATTACACCAATGAATTAGCAGCCAACAACAATAGCCAACCCTCTGCACTTGTCAATACAGAAATGTCTGATATCCCTACAGCACCACCTTCAACACTCGCACTCCCCTCTCCTACTGGTGATGGTCAACCAGTCGAAGGCCAATTATGCGTACTATAAACAGTATATATACTGATACTAACATATACTCCCTTCACACTCCTTCTACTAACAATTTACTAACAATCACTCAATGGGACTCCAATGGTTGTGCTCGACACACCATTGAAGCCGTCACCAACTTCATTCCTTCAACACATCTTCTATTCCTCACAGAAACTTAGCTCCTCTCTCCTCTCCGCTTCCTTACAAACTGGCAACAGTTCCACACCTACGCCGTCCCAGTTGACAACACATACCGAGGTGAAATGTGTATCAGTTTACTCGTACATCATGATTGCCCGTATCCTGTTACTCAATTTCTCTCCACATCACCGCATGTCCTATCCTGCCAGGTATCAAACTTACTTATTCACTGTGTGTACCTTCCACCTGCACTTCCAGATGATGAAGCTATCGCAGTTCCTCAACAATTATCTATACAAACTCACCCTTCCCAAGCGAATACAATCATTTGTGGTGATTTCAATGTACGCCATTCAGCTCTCCTTGGTGACTCACGAACTACCCAAAGAGGCACAGCCTTCTATAATTGGATGGTTGAAAATGGTTTACATTGCTGGAACTCAGAGTTGGCCTTTGGTATACCCACTTATAACTCCCACTCTAGAATTAATCAACGTACATGTATACCTTTCCATAGTATCATTGATCACTTTCTTAGCACAGATGGCCTATTGAACCCTACCCTTGTTGTTCATGAAGATCTCGCACTTGAATCGGACTACCGTCCGCTCACTCTTTGTTGCTTAGTGCCTCCTGCACCTTCTACTCCAGATCATTCTCGTCTCTTGTGGCATCTCAGTCGTTTACAAGAACAGGATTGTCCTTTCGGGGAAAAGATCAGTACAAAGGTTGCACCCTTCAAAATACTTCTTCTTGACTACATTGCTGAGGATGGTAAGTATACAGACACAGCTCCTAACATTGATGATCTTGCCACTACCTTCAATGACATGATCCATTTATGCTTGGATAATTCTGTTGGCAGAAGAAGCCCACGTCCCTGTCATCACTCCTGGTTCTGGACCTCTGACCTACAAGATGCTTTTGATCACAGAGAAGCCTGCCGACGAGCCTGGAAATGCGCTCCTGATCTGGATAAAGTTTCCAAATAGAACACTTACCTCTCAG
Source organism: Rhizopus sp. PT2906 (assembly GCA_025529335.1). NCBI lineage: Eukaryota > Fungi > Mucoromycota > Mucoromycetes > Mucorales > Rhizopodaceae > Rhizopus > Rhizopus sp. PT2906. The sequence continues at coordinate 5,124 of JAMYHX010000440.1, forward strand.
CCTGTGCCTGTACAAATCTGCCCTTCGTCGTCGTCGTCGACGTGCCACTTGATACCGATTCTGCAAGAAATTGTCGAATGGACTACTTTCTGACATCACTTCCATTGTGCGCCACATCCGTCGTAACCGGACTGCCACTCCTCAATTCTCACAATCAGAAGGCTCACATGTCGCTGCTGCTGTAATGGCTCGTCATCTGCAAAGTGTGTTCTCAGGAACTACACTACCAACTACAAGACCTACTGCTCCGCTTATCCCACAGGGTCCTCATCCGATTACTCCTGATATCTGTTCCATTACTGAGAGTACAGTGCGTTACGCCTTGTTGCGTCGTCTGTCTCGACGTAAAGCTCCTGGGGCTGATAATCTACGAACCGAGATGCTATTACCAATAGCAGAAGTCATTGTCCCAGTAATTACCCTTTTGTTTCAACTTTGTTGGAAATGGTCCTGCGTCCCTCGCTTGTGGTGCACTGCCTAGGTAGTCCCTATCTACAAAAGAGGCGATACATTAGATCCAGGTAACTACTGGCCCATATCACTAACTTCCATTATGCGCAAGCTCCTTGAGCTTTGTCTTCTGTCAGAGCTTGAGAATACAGTCCCTACACTCGACCCTGAACAAGGTGGTTTCCGACGCCAACGAAGCGCTCTTGACCAAGCATTGTGCCTACAAGAGATCTGTCGCCAACACCGTTTTGATCATTGCAATAAACCTCCAGTTTTAGCCTTTCTTGATATCAAATCAGCTTATGATACGGTTGATCGAGCTGTCATCTGGCGTGCCCTTGAAACCCACGTTTCTGATCCTATGCTTGGTCTTCTACAATGTTTTTTTTCGCAAGATAAGTATTCAAGTACTCATAACTGAACATGCATATGCTACCTTCTGGCCTCGCACTGGCGTTCTTCAAGGATCGATCCTTTCTCCTTCTTTATATTCCATCTATATCAATAGTCTTCCTATACTGTTGTGTGAAGTACTAATGCCAGTCTCTTCTCATATGTATAGTTCTATGCCTCGCCGTGAGTATGAAGGTCTATGGATCAATTGTCTCCTTTATGCTGTTGACGTTGTTCTCATTGCTGCACCAGAGGTCATACCTCGACTGCTCAAGAAGGCAGAAGAACACTCCGTTTCCCTTGTGTACCACTGGAATCTAGCAAAATGTGTCGTATTCAACTCTCCCAGCATCTGTGGTGCTCGTCGGCTGCAGCGGTATGGATCTCCAATTTCAAATGCTGACTCTTTGTGTATCTTGGTGTACCTTTTGATATCAAGGTCGTATCGCCACTGACCTCCTCATTCGCCGCAACACTGCTTCTGCCATTACCGCCAGCAAAGAACACTTCTGCCCATTAAATTGTGTGATTCTAACTTCTCTCGCCTGACTACCAGCCGTCTATATGCAACGTTAACTAGGCCTAAATTTGAATATGGCCCCTGTCTTTGTACCTTCCTCATTCGTCAAATGAACCTAGAACGTGCCCAAGATCAATGCCTTAGAATGGCATTTGGTGGTTATGCTACATCTTCCACGGGAGTGTTTAAGCATTTAACAAACCTCCCCCCATATGATTGAAAGAACCAATATACTGACGTTCAAATTCATCATCCGTGTTCACTTCTTGCCTGGCAATGCACTTCTCTCTGCTGTCCTTCGTTTTGTAAATGCCTCTGCTCCTCACACTCATTTCAGGTGACCCACCCTTTGTGTCAAGAATGCCATATGGCCCCAACCCCTCCCCATGGTTGATTCTACTTCCTTAGACAATCGACTCACCCATTTCATATCGTCGGCTAACGTCCGAAAAAGCATTCTTGCTTATAGGACTTAGATACTCACCTCAAGGCGCCAACTACCAAAGCCTCCTGTTCTCCTGGTGACCTGCCGCCCTCATCTAGGTATTGATCCCATTCTCACCTTGCCTATGAATGTCTATACCAGAAGTCGGCTCATTCGCTGGCGAATGGATTGGCTTCCCGGACGCCCAAAACCCTGCCGTTGTGGACACCCACATGCATCAAGAAGGCATCTTCTCGACTGCTTACGTGTGGCCTCTCGTCTCAACGTTGCATTACACACTAGGCCAACTCCATTGGGCTACGCCCTCAACCAGTTGCCTCGAAAACTACCTGTTGCTCATTCGTCTCACTTGTTTGCTCGTTGGTCTGCCTGCTGGCCGGTAGAATGTCAAGTATTCTTTGAGATTGAACAAATCTGTCAACCAGATGAGGAATTCTCAAATGCTACTTCTGACGTCTCCGGCTCATTGCTCTTAGACAAGTTAAAACCTTCTCCTCCTGTTGCAGCTGTCCTTGTTGCCACCGACTCTCTGCAGTCGTCACCGTAACTCTTATCTCAATATAGCTATAAATTATTACTTGTCATCTTATTTATTATCTTTTTCACTGCTACTAACACCTTCTACATAGACTTAACAAGCTCACAACTCTCACTCTCTACTGCCACATAGCCTTTATCATTCTTATGCTGACTGGTCTATAGCGCGTCTCTGCGTATCATACCTAACCTGACTCTTCCTTTGGTACGCAAGAAATAATCTCGTTCAGCTGATTATCCTCTATCAAGTCTGCCTCTTTCTCAATCTAACTGATTTATTCCACTCAATCACTGAGTTTCTCGTCACCTACACAATGATCGACACATTGATTCCCAGATTCATGCAGATCGCTACACCTTTTTTCAGTCTTTACTGTTTTTATTACACATCCTTATATTTGCGCTTCTAAGGCGAGGCAATTTTTCCACATCGGTCCTGCCTCCTATACCTTTATTAATAAAGATAACCTTTCATCTTGGACATAGTGACGACACTTCTTTCGTGTTTCTGATTGGCAAAAGGGAGCCCAAGAAATTGTTAAAAGACTTTTTGACAGCAGCAAGAAGTATGACACATCAAGTGCAGTTGGCGCTGAACACCAAAGCCCAGACAAAAGCAAACAAGTGCCTCTAATTTCTGTTGACCTCCCTTACTCCTCTCAACGAAAGCGGATCATTGTGTTCGAATGTCGTTCTTTTGTTAAGTATGAGAGAAAAACGAGCCATACCTACAAAACGAATTAGTGAAGAAATCAAAAGAAAATGCAAACAATCCAACGGGAGGGGGACCGAATTTGTATCGGTTGACGAGTATTTAACGAGCCAGATATGTAACAAGCGCAAAATCAATTAATTAAATAATATCTCAATTACTGAATCAAAGCGAAGAGTACACTCTGTCCTCAAGTGTGAATCTTGTGGTACAGTGTGGAATCGCGATGTGAACAGTGCATTAAATGGCATCTTTGTTTACAAATCAAAACATGACAATGAAAGTTCTCCTCCCTTCAAAAGATTAACAGTGCTCCTGAATTTAATGCGCTGTCCATAATAGTGTATTACTTAACACTTCGGCAAATATAAATTGATAACACGTTATTTTTTACTCATTATTTTTTTAATTATGCATAGAGAATATAATAATAAAACTAAAGGCTAAATTACGGTAAATTCCCACGTTGGGTTACATCTGCATTGCCTTCCAGTGCCTTGGATTTTCCACGAAGCTTATCCACATAGGAGGTATCGATAAAGTATTCTGCCAAGATCACTTCAAGTTCTTCTACTCTTGAGCTTAACTCGCTATTCTTACTACGCTCTTTACGTAGCATATCATATATTGCTTGAATATCTGCAGAAACAGGGGTTGCTGCCTTTTGATAATCAGTTGTCCTGTCATTGAGTGAAGGCAGACTAAATGGGTCTCTAGAGACCTTTGAACTTTCGTTGGATTTGCCGAAAGGATCAGCCATTAGAGCCTCAAATGAGGTGCTGTTGGTGTTTTGATCGTGAATAGAGCTATCTGGTACAAATACGTTTTCTTGGATAGGTGTTCTATCAAATTCTCTAAGTTCTGCTGCTCCTTTATTTGACCCGGTTGTCGAATCACTTTCTCTTCTTTGTTTTCTTATCATCGTTTTACTTCGCTCTCCGCTGCGGAAGAACCAGGGAAGTATGGATGATGTGGAGGAAGCATATGTGGTATACTTATTGTCTTCTGCTTCTTGACCAGACATGTACATTTCGATATTGTCTTGTTTGCCTTTCTTTTGCTTTCGGTTATTGATCATAACCGGTACATGATGAACTAAGCCCCATGGTGTTAGTCTTGTCATGCCGAAAAGAATAATATATATAGTGGTAAGAACTCCATAGCAGCCACCTGCCATAGCAAGAGAAGCAAGCAATGTATGCTGTCTTATTTCTGACTATTGATTTTATAAGTAATGTGTTTAACTAGAATCTTGTATAATTACCATCACATCAATAGTGCTTTGGGCTAACTGGACAGACATGAAACCGTGGTATGACTAAATAAATAAAATAGGAAAATCAGGACATAAATTGCTTGTGGCACGATGACGATCTTACGGTTCTGTTGACAACTGAGTTGGGAGAAGTAGGCGCTAGTGGCCAGTTTTGCTGGAAGATCGAAAGAGTATGGATATCTACATAGTTTGGTGTCTATAGATTTTTGTTAATTATTTAGAAATAAAAGATAAATCGCATTACAAAGCCAAAAACTGAAGCTGCATCGTGTGGTTTTATAGCGCGGTACCTCTTTGGGGTATAGAATATGGAAGATGTATAGTTCAAAAAAGTAGTTGCCCTATTAGCGCCCAGTCTAATATTGGTGAGCATTCTTTGCTACATTACATAAATGTCAGGCAGGGCACATACACACATCACCACAATTTTATTTTACCTCTACAGGTGTGTCACCGATTGTATACTTCTTCCATGGATTAAATTGCGGATCATACAGTTGAACGGCTATTGCTGGAGTTGAAATAGAAGCATAAGAGATGTTCTGTAAGTCATCAATCTTCCAGTAAAAATCAATTCTTCTCATCGCCTCTCTGTTATCATAAGCAAAGCCCGTTGCCATGCTCATCGTGCCGTTGGTCTCAAAAATATAGCATCTAGATGTATCACCAGTTGACTCTCCCGCACGGAAAAATCTTGTCCAACAGTCATTTAATGGGATCGTTGTCCAATTAAAGAACATCCCCGAGCAATGTACCATGTGCATACTTGTATTTTGCACGCAAAACTCAATATCGGGCGTATCAATCTTGTTGGTGATCGCTTCTGATGATGTTTGAATTAATGGTCGATCATGATACATCTACTGTGTATTAAGATCAAGATTAAAGTCGAGTTATTGATAAACTACCAGGTTGATCAAGTATCCACAGAAACCTAAAAATGCTAGACCCATTGTAATAGCAGTGGCACCTCTACTATAGACAAGGGCTCTGGGCTCCAAAGGCTATACAAAGAAAATAGGTTAATTTTGTAGAGCCGTGACCATCTGTTCTTACCCTTCTATAACATGCTTCAGGTATAAAATGCATAAACTGGAAAAAAAAAAAAGTTAAAGGAAATAAAAGAGATACAAGAAAAGCTTTTTTTTGTTAGTTTTCATCAATTATACACTGTACCTTGTACGACGATCTTTTTTGAAATCTTTGATTTATCAGATTTAAATTATATCTATTATTAACTCTTTTCATTTATTTACTACTTGAAGTATGTCTTCCCCCTCAATAAATGCTCTTTTTTCTGTTCTTTTTACTTTTATTTAACGTTGCGTAGACATTACATGCACACTACTCTTGTATACGTCGATAATAAAATGGTGCGCAGGTTGTATCACCTGAGGACAAAAGCCACAACCGTTTAGACCAAAAAAAGAGTTTGTGCGATTTGGCGACGATAGGGTTACATCACTTCAAGGCCAAAGCATGCATGGTATTCATAAGAGGCTAAGCATGCATAAATTAACGCTTGATAGGAATCAAAAGGTCAAAATGTAGATTTCTTAAAAATTCTTATTTTGCGATGAACACTTACGCTTTGATGAACTGGATGTCTTAGATACAAGGTTATCTTCTTGGGATAGTTCTTGTTCGTTACGAGGAGCTCAATATTTTGGCATTAGCTAGTTCTCCAAGTTTCATCATCTTCATTGTACTCTTTCCAACGAGCTCTATGTAGGTAGCTATCCTGTGTACCTTTGCGGTGTAGAACTGCTTCAACCTCAAACGATTCAAGCTGATCTATTTTAGTTGAAGGTATTTCCTAGGAAATAATCTTTATATGCGATGGAGGTACTTCTTTTGGTAAGAAAGCACCAGTAACATCAACTAAGACGTAAGAACCATTTTGTGTCTTTCGTTCAACAGTGTAGTTGCCAGCATAGATAGGATCACTTTTTGTCATTAATCTCTTCCTTACTCTATTCATGAATTATTACAAAGAGACTCAATCCGTCTACTTGCATTTTCTAATTCTCCGAGCTGTAAACCATTTATTTATCGATAATATCACACATTCTACTCAATATCTATGACATTATGGAATTACAATGGCTGTACTCGTCACAAAATCGAAATCGTTACAAACTTCATTCCTTATACAGATCAACTCTTCCTAACTGAGACGTGGTTTTTGCCGACGTTGAAGTTTCTTACAAATTGGAAGCAATATTATAGTTTTACCATTCCTGTTGATAACACATTCCGAGGTAAAATGGGCATCAGACTCTTAGTTCATCCGAATTGCCCTTATGAAGTCGCTCATCTTCCCTCCTCACTTGTCAAGTCTCCAATCTGTTGATTTACTGTGTATATCTGCCCTCAAAATTGCCAGTTGATGAAGCAATTGCAGTACTTGATAATTTACCCATACAAATTCATCCATCTCAGCATAACACCCATTTCATACATACCTCTTACACCTTTTTTTCAGCTACATACTGTTTTTTATTATATTATCCTATTACACCAGTAATAATCACTCTAAGGCGAGGCATTATGCCCATACTGGCGACGTCTCCGTGCCTTTTAATAAAGAATATCTTTTATCTCGGACATAACGACACATTGTGACCCCTTTGCTGATACTTACTCATTTGTCCATAGGATATGGCGTAGCTTCACAGTTATTCCTCAATTCTCTCATGCTGAGAGCCAGCAAAAGGCTTTTGTTGCTATGGAAAGATGTTTTCAACTGTTTTATTTATCTAAAGCACAAGGAAGTAATGAATAACGATTCTCCAAAAAGATGTACTTTATTCAATAAAACAACTGCTTTTTTACTTTTGTAGTAGGCTGAATATGGAGAGGTGATCTGTTAATAAAGTTCTAACGTTAATTGAAACTATTACATGAAAAGGACAGAAAATCGTGACAAACAATTTATATCCTTTATTGAGAAGAGATGTATATTAAAATAGAGCGCGGTTAGTAGTCATTGATTCATTCATAATTTAAATTGTGACATAAAAAAGGTATTATAATGAATGAAGGATCTTCATTCTATTGCAGTGCACAAAAAGCGGTTTCTGATTGATCAATCAATAACAATAATAATAATAATAATAATAATAATAATCGTGTGAAGACAATATTTAAGTGTAAGGTTTGAGTAGTGAATTGAAGAAATTATTAAATAAGCTGCAGTTTGGTCACTAATGCCCATTTACATATCCAAATGATACTCTCAGTGCATTAACTTTCTTTAAGATAAACATCATTTCAGTAAGACTATTAGGGATCCAGAGGAGCATAAGTTATGCCAGGTGTAATCATTATACTCTTTTTTTCCTTGACAGCGAAAGAATTACGCTCCCAGGTCCAGAACAAGATTTTCGGATAATGCTTATGAGTCCATTAAGCAGATCAAAAGACTGACCTTTACAACAGCCAAATCGTAAGTTTTAAACTCGCAATTTGCACTTGAATCGATTAATTTGGAAAAAATTAACTTTAGACGTAACAAAACTGCGATTATTGCTTCATCAGGAAGCAAAAAACAATTCAGATCAATTGGATCGAATGAGCAAATCAAAAGATAGTCAGTTGGAGATCGTGCTTGATATTTCTTTTTTGTTATTTGTCGCATGAGGTCGCTTATCTTGGGATTAGTCCTGCTAATCATAGCCCATACAGTTTGAAGGAATTAAATGCGTGGGGCATTGAAGCTCCAGTCATTTTGAAGAACTTTGATATTTGTTAAACATTTCAGTACCAAGTAGCAATTGACTATGCGCAGACTGTTGGCATAACCATAAAAGGTAGGAAAGCACAAGTTGATTAGAATGGATTGTACAAGTTTCACCTTGTAATAGAAATGAACATACGACTACTTTTTGATGACCTTGTACATGCAATAAGTAGTATGTGGGATATTTAAACTTCTGTTTTCTGTTTTGTAATTGCCTTGAAACACTTTATGGACCATACAAAAATGATAAAGGAGGCAGAAGAAATTTCCTCTTGTGTCTCTCTCTCTCTCAGTATAACTGAGCCCTCTTTACTTTTCCTTCATTCTTTGATTACAATAACAGAAACGAGTAAATAAAAGCTTCTGTAATAGATGAAGGTAAACTCTTTATATTAAGGCATTTATGTAGATAATGGCACTATTTTCTCCTGTGGGACATAGTACACAAGAATGTAAAGCAGCAAACTTCTGCTCACGATAAGTTGAACAGCACTTGTTCTGAACAGCACTAAATGTGCAGCTTACAAGAGGATGCACAGCAAAGGCATAACTTAGCGATTTTGTTACATCAATCTATAAACGTATTTACTTTGTCTTTATTTCAAAATGAAGTGAAAGAAAGACGACGGCCTTCCGCCTTCAAAGGCAAACGAAATAAAGGGAACGGTATGTAAGCTATAAAGTCGATGTTACATATACTAAGGGTCCATTTATCTGTAGGCTATGAGTTCCTTTCTTTGTTTGCACATACGCAAACAAGTTTATTCAAAAATGCATCTTTTGAAGCAAGCAATGATAACTTTCAAGAAACGCCATTACTTAAAAAAGGTAAAGGTAACATCTATTGGTTCCATTTGTTTTATAACTAAATGTTGTAATAGACAAGAAAACTTGTACTACTTTGAAAGCTTCTATAGAAGACATATCTGGCCCTGGTCCTTCAAATATTGTCATCAATGAAAAAGTATCTATGCCTGCAGTCAACAAGGAAACGAGTGTTCAATTTGAATTATCTGCTCCTACTCTTTTCACTAGCTGTACTTCTGCTCCCATAAAGATATCTAAGAAATATATAGGCAATGTTGTTAAGACTGAAGCATTTAAAAAGGAGAAAGAAAAGAACATGACAATGAAAGCCCTTCTCCCTTTAAAAGACCTGCAAAAGATTAGCAGTAATCCTGGATTTAGTGCGCTGCCCATAGCAGTGTATTCCTTAACACCTCAGCAAATATGAAATGATAACACGTTATCCCTATTCATTAGTCTTCCAGTTAATCGGATATCACACAACGATCTCCAAGCACTCCCCCTTTTTTTTTCTTCATTAAAGGAATAGCTAAAGAAAAGGGTGGCTTTTCTTTTTGATCACAAGATTAAGGCTACTGCTTTTTTGTAACCTTTTCTCTAAGCTGTATAAAGCATCATAGTATAAAGTTGAGCGTACTAAAGGTTCATGCTATCAACAGAAAGAAAACATATTTGATGAAATATAACCTCATATCAGCAGTTAGCGTAAGAGAGAGAGAGAGTAGCGAAATGAGTTATTTAAACATTTGCTGATAGCTTTAGTGTAATTCGCCTTTGCACCTAGTTTAAAATTCGATGCATATGCTTTTTATTACTATGATTGGAGCGTATGAACTTTGCCAAAATGTTTGAACTTTTAATTTAATTAAAGTATTATATATCTCTCAATGATCGAGGCTAAAATGTTATTAAGGAGTAAAGGTTGATATTTAAGAAAGATTAAACAATAGAACACGTGAGTGCTTGATCGTTCGATCTAATGAGCATCTAATAAAGCTTAATTAATGAACTATAAGGAGGCATTATGTATGTTTTAATTTGCAACAATCAATGATAAAGTACAGCGCAACATATCTTTTAAATTGAGCAAAAGCGCATTCTAGCCATAAACTCATGATCGAAAAGAAATATTAGCTAAAACGGGTGTCTATACGAGATGTATATTGTCCTCTTTGTTGTTTACGTGATTCAGAGTGCTTTATATATTAGATTAAAATGAGTTTTTGATGTTTATCCCATTGCTATTATTATTTATGGGAGCGTATTTTCTTGTTGCCTCCTATCAAAGGGAAGATAAGCATGAACAAGGAAGAACGGTGGCAGCCTTAATAAAGGAGTTACAAATAAACTATGGATCTATTCCATTTTTATTCTTAACCTTACGCCGTAAAAAAGGGAAGAGCATCTCGAAAGGACGACTACAGACATAGATTTTATCATTTGTATTACTAAAGATAAAGCATGGCTTCGTATATTCATTGTCATATCCTCGTTAACATTCATCTTTCGTCGCCAGTTCATTTTGGTTGATTACATTCCGATTTAGGTAATTGGTCTGAAGTGGGGATATACACATTCTAGAAGAGAGGCATTATCCCGTGATAACATCAAGCTGCATAAGCGTCTACCTTCTAGTGATTTCTACCCAACTAAAGAAGCTATGCGTAGAAAAGTTTTACGTTAATTGAAGCCAAGAGTCGAAAAGCATTCGGAATGCTTAAAAAGTTTAATAACAAGTTGCAACTCAAACTGCTTAAAGGAACATGTGAACAAGTTTGTGTTACTGTGCCATGTTGTGCATGTGTACAAGATTCCACGTTTAAAAGATGAAAAGGATTAAAACATTCATAAAAGGAGTTCTTAGGTACGTTCAAATGGTAATGACAAAGGATGAGAAGGGGGTAATATATGTATGAATCTCTTTAATAATTCATCAGCTTTCTGCTTCACCATAGCTATAAATTTTATGTGATGCACATTGGGTTATCCATTAAGAGGCCTTATCTAACGTTTTTGAACCAAACAGCTATTAGCATTCCATCGGAATACGATAGGCTTTTCTTGAGTAACCTTTCAAAAAAAAAGTGGTGGCAGATTAATCAAAGAACAGCGGAACGGAGTCGCATATCTGTGATCAATGCCGTTCAATTTACGGGTGTAGTCCTATGCATATAATATAGAACCTTCTATTTAGTTAGCAGAGTGATTCTATAAAACAAATCTAATGGTTTGGATGAGTGGCGATAGAGCGCTCCTTTGAGCACTAGAGCAGTGTAATACTAAGTTAGCTATAGAGTCGGAGGAACGATGTAGCCATTTCAAGGAGACTTTGGCCATAAAAAAATTGTAGTATGCTGTAATTGGTCTAGTCAATACAAGAGGGAGTAAAGTGATCGACCATCGGTAGGTCCATAAGGCTGCAATATTGGAAGAATTTTAAAAAAGGAGCGGCAAGGGATCTGTCATGTTAGAACGTCGATGCATATTCGAGCAGCTAAAAGCATAATGCTTAGATAGACATTATCATTTTAGCTCTTCAGCAAAGGGATGTAAACGTCGCTGCGTAGACAGAATATACTCTCCACAAGTGGCACATTGAAACACTTTGCTTGGGTGATAGTTATGAGTAGATAGGAATGATCAAGTAGAGATATACATTTTATATCGCAAACCTCATATTATACAAAGCTCTTGACTTTATACATTTGAACTTGGCTGCTTGTGTGTACATACGTTCTACTGTGTAAAGCCAAAGGTGAGGTTATTTTATACACTACGTAGCCTTGTCTATTCAGCCTCAGCTGACAGACGATGTCAGACGGTCCAAGTTTAATGTTTTTTATAAAAGAATGGTAGCTATTTTCTATTGGTTTTAATGTTTTTACAATTACTTAATAAAGTATCAAATTTTTATATATATGGTTAAATCTTTTAAAACTGAATAGCTTAATGAGACACATGTTGAACATTTCAACATTGACATGTGCAGCGGTTAAAAAGCTTGAAAAGCTTGAGCCTAATCGTCATTGAGGTAAGTAAGGTAACAAGAAGAAGCCAAAAGGTATAATGCAATCATTCAAAAACAGTGAGCAAAGTAAAGGACGAACCGCTTGTACACATAATCTAGAATATTTATAATAGACATGGTTTCTATAAAGTCAAAGTTGCTGTACGAAAGGATATTTGGTATCAAAAAAAAAAAAAAAAAAGAAAGCTTAAACATAATTTTTGACATGTAGGTTTGCTAGAAAAGAGATAATCTTCAATCCATCTTGCCTTCTCTCGTAGTTGCCATGGCATCATGAGAAAAAAAAATGACTTCCATGGTTACATTGAAATGACAGATGCTTTTAATAAAAAAGAAGCAATTCCGATTTTGGAAACTTGCTGCACTTTTTGAAAATGCTACACCTTTGGCTGAGAAGCAAAAAAAAAAAAAAAGTACAGCAAGGCGGAAAGAGAGAGAATGAACGAAGGAGAGACAGAAATGGATAAAAAGTCGATTCTGTATGTAAAGACTAGTTTAGGTTGGGTGCCAAACTGCCCAATAAAAACAACAACGCGTGTAAAGTCTGGTGACAGTCTATGGATCTTCCCGTGACAATATGCATAATGGCTCATTTTGTATGAAGATAAAAAAGAACTAACCTCATTCTATCTATGCATGCTTCTTCTTTGCCATTTATTTTATTGTAATACAGACAGTAAGCCCACAGAATGTCGTACACGGTCCAAATTTCCTTAAAAAGTTTCTTTTTGAGTTTTCCCCTTTCCTCTTTTAAAACTCATCATGTAGAAGATACACAAAAAGACAGGTGGGTTCATAAACATATTTATATTGGAAAAAGGGCCCATTTTTTTCTTTTTTTTCTTTTCTTCTTTTCTATTCATTTTTGCAGGTAAGTTGCTATCGTTGAGTCTGTCGTCAGGGCATTAAACTCTATATTATTTCAGGGCAAAAAAAAAAATCAGATGACCACCATAGTCAAGCCTACGATTAAATTACCACCTCGTAATAATAATAATAATAATAAATCATTGAATAATACCATTCGAGCATCATCACAACATCAACAGCAACAACAAGATATGTCGCTTAAAGAAATATTTTTTGAAGACATTGAAAACAGAGTTTCAGATATCGAAATTCAAAATTTACTGCAAGAGTTTAAACCCGTTCAGTAAGCAACCTCTCTTTCTCTCTTTTTATATGCAAAATCATGTATTCATTTTTTTATATAGAATCAAGAGAGAACGAGGCGGCGGATATTTAAGCTTCCAGGATTCCAAAATTGGTAAGTGACAAGGGTAGTCGTTTTGTGTATGTGTTTTTTATCAACATATCCATAGCTGAAAAAGTCTACGCATTCTATAATGGTTACATCTTTCCGTCGAGCAACGTCATATTCAATCTCTCTTTAAGTGGTTTACAGCCAGAAGGTCCTATTCTCGAAATAAGAAATTTATCGCTTCATATCGATCATCATCAACTTTATGATCTCTGCCGTCCTTATGGCTTACTCAGTATTTGTAAAGTGATCACAGAAGATAACGCTCAGAAAAAGAGAGCTCTAGTACAGTACTTTACAAAACAGGATTCAGATATAGCACAGAATACTCTGGTAACAAAAGTTAAAAGAATTTTTTTTTCAAAATGTAACCATTCCCTTTTCATGTTATAGAATAGCAAAATGATCGAAGGAAGTTCCATGTAAGTTTCTTCTCATAAAATTTAACAAAAGAAAGAAAGAGAGAGAAAAAAAAAAAAGATAGACAAACAGAACAAACAAACAAAGTTCCCCAGATATGCAGCAAAGCACAAAAAAAAAAAGATATATAAATAACATGCAAAAAAAAAAAACTTTTTCAAATATATTCTCTTTGCTTTCTTTTTCTTAATACACATATTCCATATACTTATACCCATATTTTATTACTATAGTCAAGTAGCAGTGTTGATGGCAAGTCATATGTCAAATTCTCGGTATTCTATTGTAAGTATGTCTTAAAGCATATCTCTATCAGACACTGATGACACAACAGCAACAACAACCACAGCAAATCGTAGAAAAAACCCAAAATGGACATACCGGAGGAGGATTTGTGGACCTTATGAATCTTTACGTTAAGAACCTTGATCCTACTATTAATAACAATGATCTGTTCAATCTATTCCGTCAATTTGGACGTATTGTCTCAGCTCGAGTGATGACCAATCCTGCAACCGGACAGTCCAAAGGGTACGGTTTTGTCAGTTACGGAAAGCCAGAAGAAGCTGCCTTGGCCTTGAACGAAATGGATGGCATGTTGGTGCGTTCTAAACAAATCATCGTTGCTTATCATGAACCAAAGAAGCCCCGACAGGAAAAATCATCTTCCACCACCACTTCATCTTTTCATTCTCCTCCTTCCACAGCTCCCCCTATGGAGTATGTCACCGCTCCTTATTTTGAGACAAGGCATCCACATGAAGGTAACCTTGGGTTTGAGAATTTGTATGTGTGTATATATTGATGGGCGCAGCCGTAGGTCCCGTTCACGGTTTAGGAATAGAAAATATGGATCAAATCACGTTGAAGGAACTATCCGTTGGTACCACAATACCCATGCAGCGAAAGGTATCATCCCCTTTTTTTTGAGCCCGACGTGGAAAGATTGTACTGATTTTTTTATATAGATTTCTTTGGCTGATATCGGGTACCATCCGCCTAACCGTACATCACCACAGTTTCAAACTTCTCGACCTTCGCTGGCCTCACTTGCCTCTGGTGCAAGTATTCATCCGGTACCACATCATCTTGAACATGTGCCTGAAGAAAGAATGCTTCGACGTAAAAAGTCACTTGAGTCTGTCAGCTCGGTCATGACGGAATCAAGCGCGCAAGTACAAAAAATCAAAATGACAGAGGCTGTGAAACGTTGCGGGTCGTTTGGATCGGAACTTGATGATATAGTTGACATGCTTCTAACACTCAAGCGAAAGGAACGATCTATATGCTTATTTAACCCAGATTTCCTAAAGGAAAAAATTAACGCTGCTATTGAGGCGTTAGAGATCTTTGATGATGAACAGGAAGAACCTGAAGTTGTTGTTCGGTAAGTGTACACAAATGCATATATGACAGGTTATTTATATTTGCTAGAAAACCTTCCCTTCCTAAAAAAGTCACAATATCCCCATCATGTCTTAGAGACCATGCGATCATACCTCCTCCTCGTACATCCAAAGCTATACCCATTGTTGCACCTCCCTCGCCTGAAGAAACAGCAAAGATGACAGAAATCAAAAATCTTTTAAACTCATTTGAAGGAAAGCCCATCCATGAAAGAAAGCAGCTACTAGGTGACCAATTATTCCCCTTAGTGAAGGTATGTATAATACAACAACAATAACCAAGTTAACTGACTTGATTGTCTTTAGGCTACTGGAGTTAAGCATGCGCCCAAAATTACCATTCGATTACTCGATACAATCGAACTTGAAGAATTGGCCAAAATCATGTTTAATAAGGACCTGCTAAAAGCTCAGGTCGATAAAGCTGCCGCTGCTAACGCTGCCGGTAGTCATTCATAGAACACACTTTTATATTATTATTATCATTATGAATATCAATAATTACTTCATCTCATTTCTCTACTATCTTTTTAATTAAATCTGTTGCCCTGGTAATATATAAATATGTACTTGTCTTGGCGTGGTAAATCACATATATACACGAGTGTGTATTCTAGACTGCAAACAAAGAGAACGAATTAATGGCAAGCTATTGGAACAATACTCAGTGGCAGTCTTTATGAAAGATGGTTCGTGCTTTTGCCGTAAAAAGTTCAATATCTGCATTTCAGGGTAAAAGCTTTAGCTCTCTAAAAGCATAAACGCTACGTGATATGATAGGTATTATTATCAACATCCCTTTTATTGTGTCAGTTTTCTTTCATTTGTCTCATTTTCTTTTTGCATAATTTCTGTAAATTCTTGACGATTATAAAAGGCACGAGCGCGTTCCAATCCTTTAAAGTAGTGAATGGGTATATGATCACGAATAAAGAATGGGTAAAAGGATTCGACAAGGGAAATAGGATCGACGCCCAGCCGATTAAGCGCGTTTTTTGCCCAGGTAGAGTACCCATAATCCTGTGTCTTGGTATACTTGTTGGTAGATCTCAAAAAGTCCTTTTTGGCTTTTCCATAAGACCAAATACCTTTCCAGGAACCGGGGACAATCGAAACCTTCATGTTGGACTGATAGCTTGACGGATAGATCTTTAAAGGTCGTGGATTCAGAATGGGATGGGTAATTTCAACAGCGTGACCGATATGAGAGTAATTGAAAAAATCGGTTGTAGGCGCGTAGTGGCCAATGGTCATGTTGTTATAGCCAGGAGGAATACGACAGATGATGTCGCATCGGTTGATGACTCGCCAGAGGGTAGACGTACGTTTGAGTGGTGCATTAGAGTAGGATGCAAACATGGATGCAAAGTCACTATCGCCTACAGCAGGTGTGCCAAGTACATAACAGTCTCGGAGACAGCAATAGGGTTCGATGTCTTCAGGACACTTGAGCCAACGAGCAAACAAGAGGGAGCCCATCGCGGCGCCTAACGAATGGCCTGTGACCCAGAGTTGAACAGGATCGTTCGTGCCAAGGGCGGAACGGATCTGTTTGGCGCGTTCTACTACAGCGGTTTGGATTGCAAAGTATGGGTCCTTGCCATCTTCATCGTCAGAGTGAGCGGGAAACAAGCTGTCGTAAAAGCCTTCATGTGCCGAGCCAAAGAGATAAGCGCGTGCATCTGTGCGCTGTAAAGTGGCGTCCACCAAAAACTCACTATAGTTCGTGGGCGTTGTGCCCTTGAAGGACACAATGATCACTGGATATTCATTGGACCAGTACAGCCCACAGAACGGCCCTCCGAGTGACTTTAGTTCGGTTACGCCTGCAAATTGCAAGCCGTAGTGATGTGCGATATGTCGAATGGGTGCCTCGGATTCCCAGACAAGTCTCTTTATGGATGATTCAACATGGTCCTTCTGTTCCGATTTTGCCTTCAAGTCAGCTACAGACCTGTAGGCCTCTGTTACTTTATCGTCGTCACGTTCATATACAAGAGAAGCAAGAACAGTCATTGCTTGGGCGATACTTATGTCAAATACGCGGTGTCTGTGGTCTGTGCCTTCTGCTGGTGGTGAGCTAAGTGAAGGTATTGTTGCTTTTACAAGACTGCTCGTCTGTTGAGAGAGCAGGAGCTCAGGTGCGCCTAATCAAAAGAAAGAGGAGTAATCAGTAAAAAAATATTGTTGTCAACAACGGTTCTCGCATACCCCAGTTAATCATTCCAAATCCTAATAAAAGTGAGTAAGTTACCATCCCCTTTTTAGTAGTCTACTCACCGCTTCCGTAATCCCGACTGACTAATTTCACAAGGTGGCTTCCGCCTAGCCCGTCCATGAATAGCTTGAGTCCCAATTCAAAGGCCAAAAGAATGCTACTGATGATAGGATACGATATCAGAAATGCCAAAGAGCTTAAGGGAGAGGTAACGATGGCAAACCAGTTAAAGTAAAAGGAGAGGAAGAGATTTTTGTAGACGCCTATCACGTATCGCCAGTAACCGCTGGGACGATACTTGGGTTTAGACCGTAGATGGTAGATGAAATAAATCAACCACTCTGTCAAATTGCTTGGGCTTGATGGAGTGAAGATATCTGCTGGTTGTGCGGACATGATCTCTTCAGCATGCTCTTCTTCTGGTTGTGTCATTTGTAAATAGTAAAAAAGAGAAAGAAAAAGAAGAAGCTATAGTGTCATATGTTGCAAAAAGATAAGCAAAGAAAAGAGACAGCGGCTAATTTTTAAAAGCCAAAGCTGTACTATTTTTATCATGATCGTTGCTATACGCCTGCTTTTCACAGAGGTCGTGTTACCATCGAGATAACCTCACTGCTCTTTTATGCAAACTATAAATCTCGTGAAGGGCGATATACATATATATATATATATATATATATATTTTCAAAAAGGTTAACTATAAAAAGACTGATCAGGGTTGAAAGTCTATTACATCAGCATCAAAAGAAGTGCTTGAACTTATTGAGTCATGCACCTATCCTTTAAATATTATGCTTTTGTTTGTTGATGATATAGAACAAATCAACATAAACAGTAACATATACTCGTTTATGTAATGTGATCATTCTCTCCCTTCAATGGTGTTTTATTCATCAATGTATCTTACAATACGTGTCGACCTCTTGGATAAATGGGATAGTGTATCACGCTACCAGATCACATGTGCTCTAAAATAACAATCTATTCAATCTGTCCTTTTTCTTTTTTTTTTATGTTAGGACAAGATTCAAAGGTATATAAATATTGCTTAAGAAACTTTTACTCATGACTTGTGAAAATCAAAAGGAAGTAATCAATCACGCTACAAGACTATCCTGGCTCCTTCAAGAATGCTTGACACTTGGAACGCTTCGAGTAAGTTCCGCTTACATTCGGGAAACTTGTATCTAAAACGTATGATTCAGGGGTTTCGTCATTTTGATACTTTTATGAGAGGAAGAGAAGAGCTTGTATTACGTGTTTATCCAATAACTCAGTCACCTACTTGCTCAACCTTACTGCCTTCTGAAATAGACAGGTAAGGAAAAGCATTAAAAAAAGAAGATATATCTCATCGTATGGATTATAGTCGATCTATGTTGCCTCTTCCTGAATTAACAAGTCCATTGGATGAAGATCTAGGCAGAGTAAGTCATATACTCTTGAAGAATACGCATTCATCTTTGAAATAGGAAACAGAAAGGACTGTTTTTTTAATTACTGGTTACGCAAAATATCGCTGCCCCTACGTTTGGGTATAAAGACTATTGATCATGTGTAAATTTCCTCTAACGAAAAAAAAAAAAAAGCTGAGGTCCCATAAAGAGCTGCTTATTGAACCCAATGAAAGTGATAAAGAGAACCCACTTCAGCTGACCACGACAGATGAGTGGAAGTTAAAAGGTAGATATGAAAGCTTGTCTTTTTTCTTTTTATCTTTACATGTTGCATATATTTAGACATCAAGTTGTGGCAAATAGTAGCTGAAATCATCTCACTTACTATTCATGCTGATAATCCATTTGAAATCGATTTTGGCTTTCTTGAACAATTACCAGTTCAAGAGTCTCGGTTACTGAATCATTCGTTACTAAAGTTTCTTGAAACTGTTTATGTTCAATCAGACGATCCATTTGTCGATAAGGGTAATATAATAATATATATGTACTTGTATTCATAAACATGTATAGTGTATCAAGATATAACCAAACTTCAATCAAGGCAGATAGAGTCATGGTTCAGACTGTGATGAAAAATAAATAAATAGCGACTTGACTATTTTTAGGAAGAATAATAAATGCTTGGACCCTTTTTTATCCGTTTCTTTTTTCTTTTTCTTTTTATTGACATCATGGACGCGACTATACTTCCTTTAGAGTTTCAATTATTATTCAATTATAAGCTTGAAGAAGAAGAAGAAGGCGAAATATTAAAGAGTAGGAATAGAATGCTTCCTGTATTCAAAGTGGAATTAAATCAAGTATCTATCTATCGATTAATCCATCACGAATATGACAAACACTATATATCAGCAGGACAACTATTTCAAGCCTGTGGTCTGACAATCACTGAAGGTCTCTTCTTATTCGAGTTGAAGTTATCAGATTTTGAAGTCGATTTCTTGAATAGTCAATTCCCCTTTTGTGATATTTGGGTATCTGTTGAGATGGCCAAAAGTATGGCAAGTGCTCTTGGTGTTGATTACGAATTGAGTCTGTTGCTAGATAACGCACTAGATGATTGTTACTCGAGTGATAATGTTAATAGAAACGAAATGATGCATAATTGGATCGTGCCTTGTATACCACACTTGCAGTATTCGACAAGGGCCTTGCTAGAAACAAAGTTTGAACAAGTCGAGATGTTATCGTCCAATCGAAAGATACGGACACAAATATCAAGGATGAGACAGAGAGGGATTGTGATGAAGGATAAGACACAGAATGGACTTGTTCGATGGCAAGTGACAGCGTATGAACATCATTTGACAGAGCAGGATGGCTGGGTTGATTATGGATCTATATGGGATTCAATGCAAGGATTACTATTTGATCTTCAGACACTAAGTCGAGAAGGAAAGCTAGTAAAGAATGAGCGTGTATTACCGAATAATATTATGGTGGGTAATATGCCATTGAAAAGGGATCATTTGAATCATCAGCATGGATTACAGCAAGTGTATATAGGATATATGATTGAAAAGATGATGAATGAACTTAATAGAATATCTTTAAAGGATCATAATACCCAGCCTATTGAGAATATAACTAGTCATCATATTGTATTTCATGACAGACTTGATATGATTGAACAAGAATTGTACAAGATGAAAAAGAAGGGAAATAAAAGAATTGAAGAAATTGAAGTTTTACAGCAAAGATGTATTCAACAATTGAATGAAATTAATAATTGGAAAATAAAATTCGAAAAAACTAGACAATCTGAACGCATTTGGATATTCCTGTTTATTCTTTCTGCTCTCTTCATCGTTTATTATTTGTACAAGATCAATGTTACTGTTAAATAAACCTATTTTTTATGTATTTGAGCGGAAGATCAATGTTCTTTTTGTCATTGTCATTTAAATGAATTTGTTCTATTTTTTAGCCTTTTCTTCTTTCTTTTTTATATATATATATATATTTACACTATGCCACCGAATGAATACCATGATACTATAGAACTAATATCTAAAGCAGAGAATAACACACTTCAAATACCAAAACATAAGCATACGAGAACAGGATCTAGTTCATCTTTTATTCATTTCAGAGCACCACTGAATGAAGAATCTCAACCCATGGCGAATCCTAATCAGTTGGCTTCTCAAGTAAGTTGAAAGAGTGATGTTGGAATATAGTTAACATTATTATTATTATAGGCATTACCTTCATTAATTATTTGTATTATTGGATTAACAGCTGCTGGTTGGATGATGGATATCTATCAAGTAAAGAACATAAAATATACACAAAAAAAGAGAGAGAGAGAGAGACTTATTAAACAATAATAGCATTGGGAAGTGTTTACACAAGTATCAGAACTATTCATTCTAGTGCCAGTATTACTCAACTTGAAAGGGAATCTCGAAATGAATCTCGCTGCTCGTTTTTCAACATCGGCTAATATGGGACAATTGGATCATCCTGATACTCGAAATGCTCTTGTCTGGGGTAATATGGCTCTTATTCAAGTCCAAGCACTTGTCTCTGGTTCTATTGCCGGTATCTTTTCTCTTCTACTCGGTCTCTTACTTCATCCTGATGAAACAGTGACGATCAGTAATATCATACTTGTCATCTCAAGTTCCATGGTGGCTGCTTCCGTATCTAGCTTTGTGCTGGGATTATTCATGTGTATTTTAATCATCATTAGTCGCATATTAAAAATAGATCCTGGTACAAATACTCTCTTTTTAAACAAAACCTAAGATTGACCATTGCTTTAGATAACATTGCTTGTCCCATGGCCTCTTCTTTAGGTGATGTTGTTACACTGGCCATTCTGGCTGGTTGTGCCAATCTGTTGCTAGATAAAACAGGTAACTGAACACACTTTTTGAAAGAAGATCCCTTTTTATTAATCTGTACCACCTTCTACTTATAGTATCTAACTTAGGCTCATGGTTACTCTTCATCATGTTTAGCTCGATACCCTTCTTTGGCTTGGCTGTTTGGAGAAATACACATGTAAGAGGTCTACTCTTCACTGGATGGACGCCTATTGTGATAGCTATGCTCATTTCTAGTGGTGCTGGCTTAGTCCTTGAAAGATATGTTGAACAATATCAAGGCTTAGCTATGTTGACACCTATCCTCTGTGGATTGGCTGGTAACCTTGGCTCAATTTATGCATCACGTATCAGTACCTGTTTACATAAGGGTGTCCAAGAACAGTTTAGACGAGTCGAATGGATCTTGTTATCAATGAATGTACCTATCCAATCTTTATTTCTCGCTATTGTCTGGTTTATAGATATTGGTCATCTTGACTTATCACTTGCATTTGCTATTACTTATTTTATAGTATCCGTCATATCCGTAAGTTAATCATTATCCCATCAAAGAATTATGGTTAATAGTAATAATTTCCTAGACTCTCGCTGCACTCAAAATGGGTAAATCAATGACATTAGCCTTTTGGAAATATAAATATGATCCAGACAATTATGTATTACCTTACCTGTAAGTTTAAATATAAGGGGATGATTGTTTATTGACAACTTTTTATATATATAGAACGGCTATTATCGATGTCATCTGTACAAGTTTACTAGTCATATCTTTTAGTTGGTTAACTGCGACTGGATATGCACACTTACATGAACCTATTTGATACCACACTCTTTTATTATAGACTTTTTTTTTTTGTTATACATATAATCATTTACCCCATTTTCACACGATACAAAATTCTTTTTCTTTTTTTTTTTTTTCTATAATGCTTCGTTTCATTAATAAATCACCTAATTTATTTCAACTTCGTACAATTACTTCAAAGGCTATAGAAAGACCTCACTCTCATGCCTTTTATGACGACAAAATAACTACAGTAAGTACACCACTTATTCAACAAAAAGACTGACTTTTTGTTACAGTTTGCCAGTAAACCAGTTAAGCCAGTCACCTTAAAGCAACTCGTTCGATTTGGTCAGCCACCTTTATCCAATGAAAGCTTACAAGCTTGCACAACCTATGCACGAACTGAACTACCTGTGCGTTTGGCCAGACGTGTGAGAGCCTTTCAAAGTTTACCTTTTATTGTAGGCACTAATCCATATATAAAAGAAATCTACAACCTATATTACGATTCCTTTGAAACGTTGATCAAGTATGTACCAGCAGACACTGACGACTGGGAGTTCATTGAGACATTGAAGGACTTTGTTGAAAGACACAGTGACAATATACCTACGTTAGCACGAGGTAAGCTTTTTATTGTTTTTGTATTATGAAAGCTTGTTTATCATTCTTTATATACATATAGGCTTTTTGGAGTGTAAGCAATACATGAACAGTCAGGACATGGCACGGTTTCTGGACGATATGATACATGCACGAATAGGAATTCGATTGATTGCCGAGCAAGCTATTGCATTGATGCACCAAAAGGATCTCCAAACGGACGGAAGGGTCGGTATTATCGAAACACAGCTCAAACCAGCAGAATCGATCAAACGCTGTGCCGAGTTTGTGTCCGAGTTATGCGAGTTTAATTATGGCCAGAGTCCTGAGATCATTATCGATGGACACACGGATACCCAATTCACATACGTGCCTGTTCATCTAGAATATATATTGACAGAACTACTCAAGAACTCGTACCGGGCAACGATCGAGTATCATCAAAAGATGAAGCGTAATGTACCACCGCCTCCAATCCAAGTCACGATTAGTCATGGTCAAGAAGATATCTCGATACGTATTCGGGATCAAGGAAATGGCATTAGTGAATCTGATCTTCACAAGGTCTTTGAGTACTCGTATACGACCGTGCCTAAATCAAAAGAAGACGCAGAACATGATCCATCAAGTATCTTTAGAAATATTACAGAAATAGCTATGCAATCTGGTGTAGGCGGTCCCCTTGCCGGGCTAGGGTAAGAGCCTTTGTTAATATATAGTCATCATCATCTCATCGCTTTCGTAGGTTTGGTTTACCACTGGCTAGAATGTATGCCCGATACTTTGGTGGTTCACTCACACTTGTGTCAATGTGGGGATACGGATGTGACGTATTTTTGAAGCTAAGACATATTGATGAATTACTGGCAGAAGGATTAGAGATTTAAAATAAATAAAACTACACAGGAGCCTTTATTATTACACATTAGATTAAGCATTAATTTTTAAGGACAATAGGGCCTGAGGTAAAGACTTCCCAGTCCTTGGGGTTCTTGGGATTACCAAAGACTCTGAGAGCAGAGATACGGAACTTGTAAGTACCAGAGGGAGCAGGGATGGGAATGGCGTTTTTGAAGTTGGAAGGAACGTAGGTGCCGTCCCAGATGAAGGCAGAGTATTGGTCATCCTTTGCAAGGGTATTACGGGGCAAGAAGGTGTTGCCTGTCTTGTACAAACCAAGAGACTTGCCAGTCTTGGCATCGAGAAGTTCAGCCTTGAGGAGACGAGTGGGGTTCAAGAGTCTATAGACAGTATAAGGAGTATCGTTGGTCTTGCGATCAAAGACATAGGTTTCGTTCTTGCCATAGGTCTTGTCGCCATCAGAGATGAAGGGGTAGCCCTTGTCGAAGAGAGGAAGTTCCTTTTGCTTGCCTTGGACACCGATGTAAGGGATTTTGAGGTCCTTACCGTTCTTAGATTGCTTGGACTTCAAGACGATGTAGCCACCATAGTAGATGTGTTCCTTGGGGTTGGTCTTGGGAGGAGTGACGGTAACAGTAATCTTTTGAGACTTTCCGGGAGCGAGCTTGAATGTCTTTTTGGAGAAACGCAAGGAGGCCTTGGCTTTGACGTTCTTGGCAGGAGCGATAGGAGTGTAGCCACTATTTTTGATATCATAAGGAGCAACACCAGTAGAGACTTCATTGACAAGTTCGTATTGGATTGTGTGAGAACCGTGGTTGGTCACAGTGAAGTGTTGAGTTCTGTACTTGGTTGTGGCGGTATCGTTGAAACTGATTTGAGCAGGAGTAACGTGAGCAGATTGAGTGATTGTGTCGTAGACTTGGACAAGACCAGCACCAGCGCGAACAGGACTGTCAACGGTCTTAGTGTTGGCAACGTAGCGGACGGAGGCGTAGTTTTGGAATTGTTCGTGCACATAGCTGACAGATTGCTTCTTCTTGCCATGAGCCTTGATGTAAAGAGCAACGGAACCAGCAACATAGGGAGAGGCCATGGAAGTACCGCTCATGATACCCCAGCTTCCAGCGTAAGTGGGCATGGTAGAGTAGATAAGACCACCGACACCAGCGATGTTGGGCTTGAGAATTAATTCGGCGCTAGGACCTGTACTGGAGAAGTCAGAGATAGCACCTTTGTCAGCGACGGGAGTCAATTCTTTTTTGTCACTAAAGTCAACCTTGACAGAGCCCTTCTTGGCAGCAGCAACCAAGGCATTACCATCTTCATTGGAGATCATAACGACGGGGACCTTGGCACCAGGGGTAGAAGGAACACCGAGAGCTCCAGGCTTGTTATCGTAGATGATGACAGAGACAGCACCGGCAGCGGCAGCGTTGTTGACCTTATCACTGAAAGCACAGCTTCCACGAGCGACTAAGGCAACCTTGCCCTTGACATCGGCAGAAACATCTTCGGGCTTACAGGCATCGGCAGTAGGGTTGGCAACCTTGGCAGCAACGGCGAGAGTGCCATCGACGGGACTTCCGGGGGTAGGGGAACCATCGACGAAGGAAATGTGTCGGTCAATGCCAGTAGCAGTCAAGAAGTTGGTAGCTTGATAGTCGTTTTCAACAGAGGCGACAGAGAAAGCGCTAGGAGCACTACTAGGGCTGCTCAAAGTGTAGGCACCATTATTACCGTCGTTACCAGCAGAGATCACGACGTGGACACCCTTTGCAACGATTTGCTTGATAATCTTGAATTCAGGGTTATCAGTGTTTTCGGACCATGGGTTAGTGGAGCCCAAACTGAGATTGATCACATCAACACCAGCATCATAGGCCATCAATAAGCCCTTGACAATGATATCGTCACCGGTGACGCCGTTACAGCCAAAGACACGGTACATGGCAAGGTTGGCTTCAGGAGCAACACCTGTAAAGTTCTAGAAACCGATGTTAGTCATCTTGTTGTTACCCAGACAAATTAAAACTTACGGTAGCAGGATCCCAACCAGCAATGATGCCAGAGACGTGTGTGCCGTGACCAGAGGCGCCAGATGCAGCACCACAGTTATCAAGAGGATCACTATCGGGCTTGGGGCTGTTTCTGCCGTTGTAGTTATCACCGACTAAATCGAAACCGGTGACAACTTTGTGTCCTTTACCGAAACCGCCGCCAAGGGCAGGGTGTCTGTAATCAACACCTGAATACAATGTAATAAGCAAACAAGATCATTCTCACTTTTTCCCTGTATGCACTTACCGGAATCAAGGATACCAACGAGGACACCTTTACCCTTGTTCTTGAGCTTGCTGTGGACAAGGTCAACTTGGGTCATGGAGTGAGGCAAGAGTGACTTGGCTTTCTTTCCCTTCTTGACGACCTTTACCTTGGGACGAGGCACGACACGAACGGGAGTGACATACTGGACATCGGCACGATCAAGGATGCTCTCGAGAGCACTCTTGTGGATATCTGCATCTTCAGTATTGATGTTGATGGACACACCATTGAAGAAGTCGTGATTGTAATGTTCGTTGATCTTGACATCAGCGCCCTTGAAGTCGTCTAAGGATTGAGAAAAGAAAGTACCAGCAGAATCAGAATCAGTGTTGAATCCGACGATGTAACGACCGGGGATGATCTCTGAGGTTCTTGGCTTGAATTTGGGGTGATGGATGTTGACTGCGTCAGCCGTTAACACAAAAACGGCCATACAGACACCCGCTACGTAGAGTGGAAGGATAGTCAGATTAGAGGGTTTCATTAAAGTGAATGGAAGGAGCCGATAAACTTCTCAGCCAAGATAAATAAAAAGAAAGGAAAAGGGAAAGTTAAATAAAAGAAAGGATGTTTCTAAATCACAAGGAAAAAGTTGGTTTCTTTTATATACAAGTTGATGTTGTGAAATCTTTCGTCTGCACCTTTGTTTTGTAACACATGATACCAATTTAATGCAGAAAATACACATGTCAAGATTTATAAAATCGGCTAGGAGAATACCATCTATAGGAAGAAAGTCTATATAGGGTAAACTGTTACACTTTATGGCCATAGATTGTGCCCTCACCCTCTTTTACTCTGGCAGATTCCCTGGTTCGAGCAAAAGTCACACGCTAACTTGTATCTTCCCGTCGATCCAATTGTAGCTTGCACCACAAAGAAAAGCAAGAAGCAAACAAACAGGAACAAAAGAAAGATAGAGAGAGAGAGAAAACAGTAATACTGCTTGATCATCCTTGCATTGAAGCTTCTGACTTTCTTTTTGATTACTGCTTATCAATTGTACAAACTATATTGACTTTTATCATCTTTTATTTCATCTATTGCGCATGTATATGTCTTCCATTTCTTCTTCCGCACTATCTGAGATAAGCCTCATTGTTGTATTAGCAAATAAAATTACCGAGCTTAGAAATATCATAAAGTGAATCCTGTACTAGTTCTATTAGAAATAAAGGAATCTCGGTTTGGTTCGTAATGCTATCTAGCTCTATTACTCTTCTGTCAATTGGATAATAGGGATTCAATAGATGTGCTATGCGGTATTCATTAATTCGTCCTACTGTGTTACAGGTTTTGATGAATCGTCTTTCTTGATTTGGTTATGAACTTCGTGCCAAAAATTGACTATAAAGAAAATAAATTTCCTTAAACAAACAAACGCGTATGTACACAGTAAAGAAGAGGGAGAGACAGAGAGAAAGAGAATAAAGAAGAGTAAGAAAATGGGGCGGTGGGTCCCAATGAATTACACACTGTGCAAATATATGTGCACCCTGTATATAAACGTACCACTTTATTTATTTCTTGTTCATTGAATTAAGGACAAAAATAAACAAAAGCTTGTTTTCCCCAAAGCTAGCATTCTTTTTAATTGGTTGATGCCATTGACTCACTACAATGTTTACTTACTGCTTTTTCAGCTTGGGCCTCAGTCGGACAATAGAGGGCGATAAAAGAGACTTCACGTAGGACAAAACGGTGCTAGGAAATATATGTAATTATGTAGTAACCAATGAGGCTACATTGATATTTGCTACGAAAACGAATGATTGATACCATTCTTCATTTCTTGGGGGCTATTTTAAGGCCTGTAGTACATAATGTGTTAGATAGAAACTTAGTATTCGTATATCGAGAATAGATGTAAGATCTACTCGTTCTATCTTACAACCTTTAATGAAAAAGTCAATGAACACAGGTTTAATAAAGGAAATAAGACCATTCTGCATTGTTGAATAGAATTTAATATCATTCATATTACAGTTTAATGCTCCGGGTCAATGGGTCCTTTATTTATATGCAACAACCACATGCCTTAATAAAGCCTTTTTATTATACATGACGAAAGATTCTGCGAGCCTCGTATCAAGGTCTGAGGCATAAGATTACCAAGACTTTCTTTAAGCAATGATTATAGCTTTAGCGCTGTTAAAGATTGAAAGCGCAGACCTGACTCGGCTAGTTCATGGTCTGCTTTTGCATCAACTTACTGATATGTATAATAGCAACCATGTGTGCATTTTATTAGCTTTTTACTTTAAGCAAAATATCATATAGTTTAATCGCTAAACCTTTTGTGTTCAGGAGTAGTTGTTAGGGACTTTTTCGATGAACGTATTTCTAAGCAGCTCATTTTATTATCTATAAAGATGAGCACCTTGAGCAAATTGACTTGATCGAAAGGTAATTTTGAAAAACGCTCAGTAAGATGTCTCTTCACAATATCACCAGTAGGCTATAAAGAGAGATAGAATTGCATATTCAAATATATAAAAGAGAAGGAATGGTATACTGACAGGTGTTGGATCTACCTTTATTAACATCTTACGTAAAGAGAGCCAATGATCTGTATATTATATCTTTTCTATACACTTTGTAACATCCTAATATCATTTAATATCTCTGTATATCTCTTTGTTTTTTCTTGAACTTACATGCATAGCTTGGATCATATGTACTGTCATTGATCAGGAGTAAAACTTCGAATGTTACGTAGTCTTTGTGAAGGAAAAAATGGGAGAAAAAAAAAAGAAACTTGCATAAACATTTAGTCCAGAGGCTGAATTAGTTTAGGACAATTATAAAACAATAGATTGCTTAAAAAGCAGAGGAGTGATATATTCCAAATCAGCTGACTAGTGTGCAGAAAAAGAGTACTTGATATAAATAACATAATCTCTTTGCCTTCTTAATCTTTATCAATCAATTTTAGCATCGGATAACTTGAGGAATTATTAGTAGACAATGCAAACATTTTCTTACACGGTTAAAAAATCTTTTGTTAAACCCAAGTGGGTACATAGTATTTTTTTTATACTGAACTTGCCCGGGCAGGTTCAACAAGATGGGATGTATAATGTGGTAGGAGTGGGAAAGGTACTGGTGGTGGAGGGGGAAAGCATACAATCTAATGGGAGTGGGTAGAGGAAGATAAACTAATCATTATAATTGGTAGGCTAAGACTTGGTAGTGTTAGGGTTCACGCTTATTTCAACCTGGGCAGGTACCGTAGCTATTCATAATTTGTTTATTTCCAACGACCAACAACCGAGGGCCATAGAAAGTGGCATTAAAACCCTCAAGAGCAAGCTACTGGGAGAGGTTTCGTGGGATTTGAACGCAGGACTTTGGCTTCAAATCAAAGATTTTTGACTACTGAGCTAGGGACATAGGCTCCCATTTTCTTATACACTTTATTCAGAAATTGTTCGCAAACTGTTGAACAATAAAGTGATAATTTCAGACGTTAAATGATAAAAGATAGCGCACAAGAAGCAAAAGAATGAGATGATTAGTAATCGGTTATTACATACTTATATTAAAGAGAGGATTTATAAGAGAAAAAAAGAAGCAAGAGAAGTGAGTAAACATATAAGAAATTTCTAACATCTTACGTGAAGTGTACTATAATGGGCCAGCAATAACTGGCCCGGAGGAAGGGAATTCAAATGAACAGAAGGGGCAAAAGGAGTGGGCAGAAACAGCTTGGTAAGAGCCAAGTTATCCTCATCTATCACTAGGCTAGGTTCAATTTATGATCTATAACACTACACGTCAGTTTCTCACAAAAGCTACCCACAAAATAACATACTTTAGGCCGAATTGGGGGAGTAGTTGATCATACTTTTGGTCCAAAGAAGAAAGGTGAGGAAGTCAAGAAATATACAAGTCTCTAACAGTTACGCGTTATTTATATATGTTGACCGCATTACACGAGTCTTTTCTCTTCTATCAAGCATATGAAGCTCATTTCATGTATTAAATGTTGTCAAATTGGAAATAATAAAGAAAAAGATTGATAACCAACTAAAGTGCAATGGTTATTGAACTTATACCATGTGTCAATAATTTCTGAAAATAGTATATGAAAAGTCAATCCTCCATTGGCTTCCACTTCTTCCTCTCTCTCCTCTCAACATCTGTCAAGCTAATTCTTTTCGTTTCCTTCATTTTTTCCCTTTGATCTCAAAAGGGTTTTTAGATTTTATGTACTTTTTTTTTATCTGGCCTGGACGGGACGAAGTTATAACGTCTCAATGCGCCCATTGTGGTCTTTTATTTTCCTTTATAAATTATTTGTTTAAATGTGTATAAAATATCAAGCTTATTCAAAGATGCATAAAAAAGGATCATGTTTCATTGGTTACCGAAAGTTGCAGTTGACGTTATTTCTAAATTAGGCAAGTGCGACGGTATCTGTGTAGTAGTAAAGGGGTGACATATTTTCACAAGATTGTGTGTGTGTAGGCAATGAATAAAATTTAAATGTATTACATAATGTAAAGATATCATGGCTGTATGGATGATAAAAAAAGCAGGGACATTATTGGTGAGATAAAGGATCAAGAGAATTCATAAAGGAAGGATAAGGATTCTGTGAGCTAGATGATTGTCTAGGAGTATGTGGCGAATTAGGAGAATAGAGTGAACTAGCAGCATCTAACTCATCATCAGAAATAAGCATACTCGGACTTGGACTGGGTGGTAATGGACTACGGAAGGGAGATAACGACCTTGTTGAAAATGGCAAATTTTGAGTCTGAACCGTTAGTGGTGACCTATGAAGCATATCATTTAGGAGACTGTCATGGCTTGGTTGATTTGAAGAAGGATCATGAGAGGTAATGAAGATTGAAGGGGGTTGTTTTCTTTCCACTTGATCGAAATTTAATTCTGCTGGCAATTGGCCTAGTAATTTAAGGATCAGATAAGTCATGTTGACTAGCACGTGCGACTTACCACCATTTTGCTGGGAGATATAATGTGTCATTGTCTTGATGATTTGAGTTTGTTGGTCTTGCTTTTGCTTTAATTCCTGCATTTCCTTCATGACTTGTGAGAAATTTTCATACAAGTTTTGAATCTGCTGCATTAAATCGGTCTGGGATGCCTGCATCACTTGTAAGTGGCTCTGAATGTCACCTGTCTCGCGTTTGCCAGTCTCTGATTCGAGTGCTTTACGTTTGATATCATCTAGTAAATCTGGTCGATTTCGTAAGAATTTTGGATGTGAAAACTCCCAGATCTGATTCTCTGCTAGTGTACGATGTCCTCTTGGTGACTTGTTCACTTTGTGAAAACCATACCTATCAGGCGTTGTGAGACAAAGTTTGCGGACATTTAAATCCGAAAATAAATACTAACATATTTAGTTGTCTCACAAAACTTGAAAAATTGTTATGTTTGAAGTGTTTTGGCAAGACATCCCTTGAGAATTCCATAATATTACAGACAATGAAGGAGGAGCCTGAGTAGGCCCATGATATCAAGTGCTGGTAATGGGTATCAATGACCATACTACATATACTTAGTTTTTTTTTTTTTTTTTTTTTTTTTTTTTTTTTTTTTTTTTTTTTTTTTTTTTTTTTTTTTTTTTTTTTTTTTNCTGTTTTTTTTTTTTTTTTTTTTTTTTTTTTTTTTTTTTTTTTTTTTTTTTTTTTTTTTTTTTTTTTTTTTTTTTTTGTCATGATTATCTTACTTGTATAGTTTGTGAACAAATGTATTTGTGTGAGTTGGTTTTGCTGTTGTATTAGGAGGAGGCGGTGGTGGCAGTGAATGACGCTCTGTATAGATACTTGGATTAAGTGATTCATTAAAATAATCTGAAGAAGTACTTTTTCGATGCATAATGTGTAAAGTAAAGAAGAAATGTGAAAGAGAACAGTTCGTGCCGTTTAAGCGGGAATTAATGATAGATATACACAGCATCTGACGACGAATGAAAATCGAACGACTTTACATTATTTTCAATTTCCGTAAAAACACTATTTTTCATACACAAAAAAGAAAAAAGTAAACAATACTTGCGATATAGTTGAAGTAGTAACCAAAGATGTTCAGTGAGTCTGTACACTATAGATTGAGCCATAAAGACAGAGCTATGTGAGTTAATTATGGCCAATGAGAATCGAATATATTGCGCTATACGAAAATAACGTCTTTTATAATCAGTCTCTGTGTTGTTCTTTCTTCATCTCATACTACAAGTATTTATAAGTGTAAATACAAAAACTTTCCCTTATGACATGGATAAATCAAACAAAATACTCCTGAAGCATCAAACTATAGTGGACACCCTACCGAAAGCCTTGTTAGATACTTTAGAAGGAAGCTTTTAATGTCGCAGATGTAGACTGAAACGAAACGAGATCAGATGTCCTTTACACCATGTCTTAAAGCTAGTCGATAGCTACCTATCTTTTATTTGACAAAATGAATATAAAATGGATGATATACTATGAGTACTTCATAAAGACAAAGACCTCATTACTATCCTTCCCGCCCGAAACATGCTTTCTTAATCATATTACTGTTTACAACATAACAAAAAGAATAGCTGCTTTATTATGTAAACAAGTCATGTTCGTTCACTATAGCGCCATCCAACAGAAAATCAATACCTGAGCTGCGATATTCCGTTCCTTTTTCTGGAAAAGTAGCACCGACTAAGTACGCATATCTGTAGTTGACTCGATGATCAAAATCAAAACCAAATCTGGTACAGTCAAACCGAGCGTTTTCCAAGTTGCTATGTGAAAAATCAGAGCGTGGGTCAAGATGGTAACCGGAGAAGTCCAGATTGGCCAAATTACGCTTCGACAGGTTGAATATGACGGGCTGATAACTAGACGGATTTGATGGAAGTGGGTATAAGTCATGTAGTTCTTGTTGTGTGAGTATAGGTAAACGCTGCCATTTTAGCTTGAGTAAATCTAAGTTATGAAAGGGTTTATATTTCTGGGTTTAATCTATTGATAATGTATACATGTTACCAGCAATTTTATAAAATCTGGCTTCCTGCATTAATTCTTCCATTCTATGTGCGCACATACAAAAAAAAGTTACAACAAGCTTAACTTATACAATGCTTAACTACTTACATCTTTGGATCATTCGCTATACCAGTAGGAATCTAGTATATTTAATGTATTTAGTATTAACTTAAGGTTATTAACTAAGTGTACCTTCAAATCTCGCAAATAATTCAACACAAGCCTAAAGTATGTTCCATCCCGATCGATAAAGTAGGAGTTATCCGCATCCGGTTTTACTGTCTTTGGCTCTAATTGTACATTAATTCTACAAAAAGTGACAGGCACATATATACATTTTACCTCCAAACATGTAAGCTAATATTGAATTTGGATCCTTTCTTAATGTCGATAAGGACGTCTCAAATAACTGACCTCCGACATTTAACTTGACTTTCTCATCCTGTTGTCGACGCACTTTTGTTATCCATACCTTTTCTTTTTCATATTGCTCTTTTTCACTCATTAAACGTGTTTGATGATTATGAATATCGTCTGATAGTGCGTCATAAC
This sequence comes from Rhizopus sp. PT2906, assembly GCA_025529335.1. Classification (NCBI taxonomy): domain Eukaryota; kingdom Fungi; phylum Mucoromycota; class Mucoromycetes; order Mucorales; family Rhizopodaceae; genus Rhizopus; species Rhizopus sp. PT2906. Next base: position 38,759 of record JAMYHX010000440.1, read on the forward strand.
TTTGATACATTCTGTCATTGAGTACAATATTGTCTTTTTCATGTGTGTCATCAAGCTCTTTTAACGCCTGAAGTTGACTAGCAATGATTTGCTGAAGATCTAATAACAGAGAGTTAAGAGTCCTTTTCTTTTCTTTTATGTGTCTTTTTACTTTGCTTTTCTTGTTTAAAGGGGAAAAGCAATTCATTCCATTCTTCTACATAATCATTTTCGTGTTGTAGTGGCGTCGATACGGCTGTTGTAGTCGTATTTTTAGCCAAATAGTCAAAGAATTCAAGAGGATCCATTTGTTTTGAAAAGAAAACAAAAAGAAAAAAAAAGGTAATGTGTAACTGCTCGTGATCATTTTTTTTTATTGTTCAAGTGTATGAGCACAGCGTGTGCATAATTGATCTTGTTCTATTGAATGATAATTCCAGCAACGAGGGCATTTATGATGTTGAGATCTTTGTAAGGTGATTTTACATTTATCGCCTAGTAAAAAAAGAAATGATACATGTTAATGGATTTAGATATTAATAAACGTCCCTTCATTTTCTTACCTTGAATTGCAGATTCTCTTTCTGTTAATAGATTATCTCCTTTTGGATCAGTATTAATGTAAACATGAGACGTCATGAATAAAGAAGATAGTTCTGCTGGCTGTAAGGACTGAAGAATATTTGCCAGTTTCGTACTACTGTCTAAGCAAAGAATAACTTCAGCCTCTTGAGAAGTACGGATATGCCTGTAAATAGAGAGAGAGAGAGAGAGGGGAATTAGTATGTTTTCATTATATTACATACACACGTACTTTTCTTGTCGCACTTTTTCTAATGTTTGATTGATTTCTGACTTGAGGTCCAAGAGCACCGACCACTTTTCACTTATATTGTTATTATGCCATCTGTCATCCTAATAAAACATATATATTAGACCATATATTAGCTAACCGATGGGCTTACAGAACGGAGCCAGCCAGTCTTGAAGATAGTCGATTGTGGCTCAGGACTTAGGTGTTTGTAGTGATCAAAGATTTCTTCTGCTGTATGACAAACAAAGGGTGCAATCGATGTCGTATACGATCTGAGGATCTCATAAAGGACTGTTTGTGCCATGCGCCTGTTCAAACAATCGGCGGGGTCATTATATAATCTATCTTTGATTGTATCAAAATAAAAAGATGACAGCGTATTGTTTGTAAAGTTTTGAACATGTTGAACAGCTATTATTTAATATGGTTTAGTTATGTTTCAGGGTTTACTTACGGATATTACCTTTGTAGAAGGAGTATTCATCAAATGCTTTTGTTACTGCCTTATTGTACTCATACAGTTCGTATAACATATATTGATCAATCTAAAAGTCCCGAAAATGGTTGATGAGCTCTGTTTTATAAAAACAAGACATGAGCTTACCTCGGCAAGCTTATCATAATCTACATAGTTTTTCAATTCAAAATCATGCAAATTTCCTAACAAGAATCTAGCTGTCGTACGGATCTTTCTCAAGTTATCAGATATTGTGGCTATTATAAAAAATGTTATATTCCCTCTCTCTCTCTCTTCAATCTATTATACTCAGTGTACCTATAATGGATGGTCCAATCGTCATATCCTTTGTGTAATCACAACTTGCTACCCAAAGTCGAAGTACATCACTGCCATAAGCAGGGTTTTTCTTCTTGTCCTATTAAGGCATGAATTGATCCGTCTCTCAAATACAGCAAGTCTCATACCTTTCCTCCTCTTGTGATAAGTGCAGGTTCAATCGTATTTCCTAAGCTCTTTGACATTTTATCTCCTTTCTCGTCTAGTGTAAATCCATGTGTAATCAACGTATTGTATGGCGCCTTTCCAGTTAAAGCGACTATATGTATGCCTTAGTACATGTATCCTTTTGTCTATCAAAATTTATATTACTCGATGTCAATAAGGATGATTGAAACCATCCTCTGTGTTGGTCGCTTCCTTCAAGATAGACATCAGCTACTGGTTTATTTGGATCTCTATCAAGTTACGTGTTGGTTCTCTCTTTTAGATGCATATAATATGTATTTACCTTCCAGGTATGTTCTGAAGCATGGTCCAGGATGATCCACTGTCAAACCAAACGTCCATGGTGTCATATCCACGCTTATAAACTTTCCCATTATTTCTGTATTCAGGTGCAACGAATATGTTATCGTCTTTTTCATTCCACCAAGCATCTGTTCCCTTTTCGTTTAACACGCTAATGATGTGCTCTATCGAATTTTCGGTTAATAGTGCTTGACCATCCTGATCATATAAGGCTGGAATGGGTACACCCCATGATCTTTGACGAGAGATACACCATTCTTTTCGTGACAAAGTAAACTGTTGCAAACGGCGAATGGCTAAATCATATGTTTAGTTTGTATTGTATATAAGCGTGTATACGTACAACTCTTGGGAATCATTTCCACCTTTTCCAATTCCTTTACAGCTGCTTCTTGCAAGTTTTCTACATTGGCAAACCATTGAGCTGTTGCACTAATAATAATAAGTAAATATTTATGTCAATCATAGAAAAAAGAAACGGCTTCTTACCGCAACATAACAGGCTGCTTTGTTCTCCAATCATATGGGTACTTGTGTGTGTAATTTTCCTTTTTCACAAGAAAAGATTGATTCTCAAGCAAGTCGATCACCGTGTCATTTCCTTCTTTGAACGCAAACTTTCCTTCAAAGTGAGGTCCTGCCTCTTTTGTAAATTTACCTTCGTCATTTACTAAGCTGAATGGCTGGATGTTGTTTGCAAGACATACTTCATAATCCTCCATACCATGTCCAGGTGCAGTATGAACAAGGGCTGTTCCAGATTCTGCAGTAACATGATTTCCAGCAAGTATGGGGTAATGCTTTGAGCTCAATGGATGTTGATAAGTCGAGCCAACCAACTGACTTCCTTTAAACGTATCGAGTACACTCAGTTTCTGTTCTAATTCCTTCTCCAATGCCTCTAAACGATCCTTGCCAATAATCCAGCACTGTTTCTTATCAGCTGCTTCAACAACACAGTAATCCAAATCAGGATGAACACAGACTGCTCTATTGGAAGGAATGGTCCATGGCGTCGTGGTCCAAATAAGTGCACTGATCTGCTTGTCTTTCCATTTCTCGAGAACAGGTGATGAAACGATAGGAAATCGTACATGGATAGATTTAGAAACGTGGTTATCCTTATACTCTAGCTCTGCCTCTGCCAATGCTGATTTTGAAGAAGGTGACCAATACACTGGCTTTAGTTGTCTATAAATGTAGCCTGTAATACGTGTTAAATGCTGGTCTGTCTTTATATTCTTCCTTCAAATACCTTTCTTGACCATTTCTTTTAATACACGAAGCTGTCGGATCTCAAAATCTCCTTGAAGTGTCAAGTAGGGATTATCCCAATCGCCCATCACTCCCCAGCTCATAAAGTCTTCTTTTTGACTTTCAACTACGGCTAGTGCATTTTTTTTAGCAAGCTCTCGGAGATGTGTAGGTGATAATGATGAGGCATCTTTCTATATAAAAAGTTGTATATATAAATCAACTAGTTCAACAGTTTCCATTCTTTCTTACTTTGATCATCTCCAAGGTTTTAAGTTCAATAGGCAATCCATGACAATCCCATCCTGGACGATAGCTATTGTTCAAACGGTGTTATTATACACTTTTCAAGCGTTCTCTCCCCTTACTATATCTTGTGTCCTTGAAGTAGTTTGTATCGATTGATGATGTCTTTGGTGATTTTATTCAAGGCATGTCCTAAATAGATAGCATAATTAAGTAGGTATATACATATACATTTTATATAGTACCCGCATGCACGTTTCCATTGGCATAAGGCGGTCCATCGTGAAGGATAAAGAGATCTTTTGGATTATTTTTGAGCTTAAAAATGGTTTATATATCATTCTATTCTCCATGGATCATCAATATTATGTATATACCTGCCATGGATACAGTTCATTCGTACAACGATCACGAAACAAATGCTCTCTATTGGCTGCGTCTGCTCGAAGAGGGAAGCTCGTCTTTGGTAACAAAAGCGTCTTTGTATATGGATTCTCTTTTGCCTTATAAGCAACTGATGTACTCCAGAATGTTCTCCTTATTCCTTTCAGCTGTTGCTGTAATAAGCAACGAGCACTTGCTAATGTCATTTCAAAGGATAGACAGTGACAAAAAAAGAGAGAAGAGAGTTGTTGTTTGACAGGGACCAAAATGGACGAAAAAAAAAAGGAAGCGGTGTTTGAAAACATCTATTTCCTCTGATACTGTACGGTTAACCATTTCACACCTACTACAAGATCTTGAATACCTTAACCGCCACATGCACATCGAATCACCTCTTCAAGGTATTGATCAAAACTCTTTCATCATCTGGTTTTCAAAATAAGGAGTTTATTCAGTCTCTTGTGGCTCTTTGAACAGGCCCAGGCGTTTTTTTTTTTTTGATTTGTGGACTCCGCGCCTAAGTACGATTTGTTTTTGTTTCAATACAGATTAGTCTACTCTTTTCAAAGGCAATGAGACGGTTCATTCCTTTTATGCTCAAGACGTCAAAGCTATTTATTCAGTTCAGCTGCTTTGCTCATCTTTTTAACCAACATGTGTTTGAAATGACTTGGGTAAAATCTATAATTCATTTACTAGATCAAGATAATTAACCTAGTATAAAGTGTTTAGGCCCCTCGATGCTGCCCTATTTTGACATGGAAGGAATTGTAGGTGTTGAGCATATCACACAACGTTTTAGAGAGTTAAGAATCGGTGACGTGATCGTCTGTACTTCGCCTGCTGTACCAGGAAGAGCTGTTTTGAAAAGAATTATTGGCATGGTAAGTTGGACTTTTTTTTTGATGGAAATAGGGGGTATGAACAATATATTTTTGTAGCCAGGTGATAATGTTTGTGTGGATCCAACGGTGAAAGATCGAAAATATATCAGTGTACCTAAAGGACATGTGTGGGTAGCTGGTGATAATCTGAGTAATTCATTCGATTCAAGGGGTTACGGACCCGTCCCGATGGGTTTAATTAAAGGAAGAGTGTTTGCAAAGGTATTTCTGGATATTCATATTTACATTAGTCTAATATTTTTATTTCAAACAGCTTTGGCCACAACCTCAATTACTGAAGGATATTGTTGTACCTATTACTTAAGAAAGAGAGGGTATATTGTATATACATCAATCTAGAATGGATTCTTTTCATATAAGCCTCTATCTTTAACTGTTCCCTCAATCCATAGTCGAACTCTTTTCATTCTTTCTGTACGATTCTATTATTCCATATAAATACATTGTATGTAAAATAAAATATAAATATACCTTTTCATATGTTGCCAGTCTTGATTCATTTGCCATTCGCTTGCACAATTTTTTTCTGTGTTCTTCCAAATGTAGCTTTATTGTTGATTTGACAACATGTAATTGCTGTTCTTGACTAATAGGTGGAGTAATAATAGAATAAGCCTCTGGTAATTTTTCAACAGGTTGACAAAAGGGACAGATCCAAAGACCTCCAGCTTCCTCAAATTCTGGTAATGGGAACTACAAGAGGTGGTTGGTTATTTCTATAAAGCCAAAAGAGCAACTATAATAGAGACCTGTTGTAAAATGTGTTTCTTTTGTGTGTCTTGAACAAGTCCAGTGATCATCAAATGGGACAAAAAAAAAAGAATTTATTTAAATAATTATGATTTCAAATTATAAGCCTGAGACACTCTTCTAGAGTGCTTCCCTGATCCTTCTTCGTTAGTTGCATTTGTAACAGACGCTGCCTTTAATGAATAGACCAATTGGATCATTTGATCTTCATCTTTATCCAATTTCATACCATGTTGTGATGCATAACTCTGTTCTGCGCGTAAGATGGATCGTATCTGATTTTGACACTTGTCAAACACTTGTGCGTTGTGACGAAGGGTAATGCTGTCTGTAACAAGACGATACTTTTCGATTTCATGACAGAGAGATGCAATATCTGATAGTTGTAGCAGTATGTTTTCACAGTCTTCTTCTCCATTTATCTATAAAGAAATAAGCTTTAGTGTATAGATCGATATGTGAATCATTGACTTACTAGCTCAATATTCTTTCTACTCGAGACCATGACAAGATCTTCATTTGTTGTTACGCCAAGTTCAAGCAATAGGATTTGAGCATCAGGAGACAGTTTCGTCTTGGGATGAACCGCGTCAATAAAGCCAATCGCCAAAAAGTTATCGACTGCATTCTGACTGGCTTCAGTCGACAATACCTCCCTATAGACCGTTCTCCTACCCGTGATCAAGTGAGCTGCTATCCACTGGGATAACACAGGCACGATCTTACGAGGCATGTACGGTAAATCTCTTAATGCTGATAACGAGCATGATGTGATCCAGTATGCGTCCAAAGTAGGGTATATAAATGACGCTAGTATACAAACACGGGTATACTCCCCTTCGTTATTTTCCAAAGTCACTGCTTTCACATATTCCTCTTGTTCATTCTTCACAAGCAAGTTCTTTTTTACAAACCAATTCAATAAAAGGTCAAATTTCTAAAAACAGCAGTTAGATTTCTTATTATTACGCTTTCTATATTATATATATATACCTCTTCTCTATTCCATGGATAAATAAACTCATGTCTAAATAAACGCACCAAAAACGTAAACTGAGCCAGCAACTCTTTACGTGTGGCCTTTTTCATAGAGGTCGACAAATAAACGACAGAAAAGAGTGCTTCTGGTAAGAATATCTCAATCAACTGACTTGCCATATACGAGAGATCCATGACATTATCAGCGTGTTCGACTACTCTGATAATCGTTTGATCTGTAATACGCTTTCCGTCCATGATCACGTTATTTCGTGCATCCAAGATTTGAAGTGAGTAGGAGAGGATAGTATGCACATCTTCATCAGGCTGCCAGTCAACACTAATATTCTTTTCTAGTAGTTCCTTGTGAAGCCATGTTATGTGTTTACACACAGTACCCAACGTAATACCCCCAGTCGTTCTTCCAAACAACAACGTTGCGGCAACTAGCGTCACAGGACTGACTACGGAAGCTTCATGTTGACCACGCTGAATCTTTTTGGCAATAAAATCAGCGATGGCATCTTCATCTTTAACAGGAATAGCACTAGATAGAGTTAATATACATAAAAAGTACTACTGTTAAAGTACCTTTTTCGCTTGCTATCTGAAAGACTTGCTTCCTGAACACTCGTTCGTATATCGACAGGATTTCCAAAACCAACAAAGACACGGCCATATTTACCTTGCTCTGAAATATTATCTTTTGTAGCTGCTCTACCTGCTACTGCAGAGCTTGGGCGCAAGAAAGCAGTTGATGTCACATTCAGACTGTTCGTCCGGGGCTTTTGATCCAAGACCTGATCGATCAGTGTTCTCAATTCTGGAATCTTTTCATAGGTAATATTGACAGGAACAAAGACAGTGTCCTTCTTGATGGTTGAAAAGGACTCGGTTGGAGAAGGCAATAGTTCGTTTACACTCTCGCTTCTGGACTGATGATGGCCAAGGGTGCCCTCGATAATCATGTTGATCACACCGTCATGATAGGCTGTCTGAAGCCGGCCAGTACGAGACCGAGCGCGTTCAATGACCATGGACAGTGCACCATGTTCGTTCAAAAGGACCTCGGTATAAGCTGCTGCGACAGCTGTGTTCAGAGGCGATCGAGACGCAAGATCGCGTCGGACAAAATAAGCACCGCAAATGCGTAGCATATCAGAGACTGGACCGAGCAGAGCCAGTGCTTCGTCACAGACGATGGCAGGCAGAGGAAGCTCGTATCGCAAGCAGATGTACCATACGAGGATTTGATCAATGATAGTTTTGGACACAGGCACATAAACGACGTTCTTGCTCTGGCATTCTTGTCGTAACCTCATGATGTCACTTTCACGTACACGAAGACTGGTAAACAGACGTCCAAAGAGCGCATGGAGGAAAGAGCCAGCAGACCAGATATAGTGTAGCTGTGTTCGTTCACGCATGCGTTGAAGGATCTTTAGTGCTTCTCCTACTACCGTCTTTTGAGGAACACCCGAAGTTTCGACAATCTATTGAAAGAGTTGATTCACTTGCTTTCAATGGAATCACTTAGAATTACCTGTTTAATACAGTTTCCAACTCTTTGATCGTTCAGCACCTCAATCCTAACATGCTCCTCATCTGGACGATTGAGCCAGTATCCCAAATGACCCATATTCTTCGTATCCTTTAGTCGATCAGAGTCATCGTGACACCAATCATCCAGACTTGCATCGAAATCATTCACCCATTGTTCCATCTTCTTCTTGTCTTTTAATTCTTGATTAGGATTCTCCAAAGAAGCAATCAGTTCGTTCAGCATACGATCTGTTCTCTTTTCAATATCAGACGCGCTAAAGATGACAGATTCGATGGGTCGGTCAATGATCGGATGCTTCTTTTCTGGCAAGACATAGAGCGAACAGGACCATCCGTCAGCGACCGTGATATTTCTCAAGCCAGCAGGCGGTGATGGAGAGATATATGCGTGTGTGCCGTAGGCATAGTTTACCATATATGTATTCCAGTCAAGATCTTTAAATTTGGACACATCGAATTGACTGTCACCTGCAATGGCCTGTTCCAGATGCTGTACGTTCTGATGATCAAATAACCAATGATGGCGTAGGAATGGTTGAATCGACTCCACTACACGCGAGGCCAGCTCGATTGTTCGACTGACAGCATCAGAGGATTTACCATTGATGGCCGAAGACAATGACTGAGGTAGTTTGTACTTCATGAAAAAGCTTGATTTAAATAACGATCGTCCTGCTCCGAAGTAGTCTTCTGCGCTGGGAAGAACTTGTTTTGAATTGCGAGACCAGTAAGTGCGAACGGCCTCATAGACATTTTTCCATGTCGTATGGCTCACGAGCCCGGTAGCCGATAGTTGGTAAATGTATGGGAAATATTGAATGTTGGGTATGACGATACTCTCTGTGTCGTCGTTATCTGCCAAGACTTCGTTATAAGGCAACACAAACTTATAGCCTGGTTTGGTCATAAAGGCAGCACTGGCAATCAGGATGCGAGCGAAATAATCAACTGGTATGATGTCGGCCATGCTCCTGTTTATATCAGGAGGTAGCACTTGAATACCCTTGCCCATCAAATAGACAAGACCATTTGCGCCTGTAATACCATCAGCCTATGATCATTTTAATAACTTTGAGGTGTTGAATATATTTCATTTTTATACCCATCCTGGTAAGGGCTCATCAGCAGCAGCACCCACCTGGGTGGCTCGTACAATAGCGACTGGCCATTGAGCCTTGCCACCTTGAGCCTCTTCTACACGGTTTATGTCGACTCGTTTCATGATCAAATGTTCCGTCAATGACTTGGTGAATGTATATGTGTTTGGGTAATGGCTCAGGATGCGTTGAGTCATTTTGGGAATATCTTGAAGTTCAAGATTGACAATTTCGGTCAATAAATCCTCTGGATCCCCGACTTTCATTGGATAGACGCGTTCTTGAACATGACCATTGGGTAAGCTTGGGTCAGTATAGGCTAAAGATGCATGAATGAATGCCTCTACAACAAAGGATCATTAGTTCTTTTTCCATGTAATTATTATTATTATTATTACCCATATTTTTACATTCATCTGCCAAATCCATCATTCTTAATGTGCCTAGGGTATTTGTCTAAGGACAAAAATTGATTAATAGGAGACATTTAATAATAACCCTTGCTTTACTTCTAATGCAAGATCTAATCTTTCATTATAATTTAATGCAGCAGCACAGTGTATCACAATATTGACATTTTGAACAATCTGCTCCCGGTCTGCTTCAGTCATTGACAAGTCTGGTGAAATAATATCGCCAGCAATAGGAATAATCTTGTTCTTGACTATATCATCAAATACTGCCTTCCCTATCTGCTGTCTCAATAATACAAAAGCCTGTCAAAAATAAATGAGAAGTGATGCATATTAAAATTCACTTCTCTCTCTCTCTCACCTTGTTACTGAATATCTCATTCTTTAATCTTTCTGCTGGTCTACCAATCTTACTACGCTTATTACTTCCACTTCGAATAAGGATATAGACTTGACCGAGATGATGTCTGAGAGATTGAATCAGCTTCCACAAGATGGCTTTACCGATGAACCCTGTAGCGCCTGTCATCAAGATATTTTTATTTTTATAATAGTCGATGATGGGTCCCTGAAAGTGTGTTTCGTCTAATGCAGGTAGACTATCTTTCTGGGAATTACTGTCACTATCATTACTACTGCTACTACTGCTACTACTGCTACTACTGTCACTGCTAACGATGGTGGATGGTGGCGCTATTGTCTCGTCTTCTTTTGTTTCTATATCGTTTTGATCGAGTTCCTGATCGTTATTGTTATCATCTGTGATGACAACCATAGGGGGAGCTATAGTATCCAATTGTTCTTCTTGGTTGGAAACATTCAATGGTGTATCATCTAGATTATCTGCTTGATTATCCAAACTGTTTTGTTTGATATTATCCTCCTCTGACATACTATAAGACTAAACCCTTTTTAATAAAAAAGAAGGGGTTAACATTCTCTCTTTGACTATAACTTAATAAGCATCATATAAAGACTTACCCAAATATAAAAGTAAATATAGAGGAAAAGAAAGTAAAACAGAAAGAAAAAAAGAACAAGAAAAAAGAGGAGAGAGAAGTAATATAAAGGAAAAAATTTAAATTGAATGCGTGATTAGGCTTCAATGGATTTTTTCAGCCCAAAATTAGAGGTTGCCTTTTTAAGAAAAAGGTCTAGCCACATACACGTATACATAGTTTTTATTTTTATTTTTTGTGTATACGCGCGTAGAAATATCATTGGTTGCTGATATTGTGCGCATATATGTAAAATTATTGGGATGTAACAGTTTCGGTGGAAATGCATAGTGTCATTGTATGTTTGTTAATAAGCATGTCATGTGATACTTGGGCTTACTGATCGCACTTACACTCACATTTGGAAAGAGTCAATCCGGATCGGATCATCCGGCTGTTTAGAATTTACTTCATTACAGTGCGGCTGGTAAATTTTGTCCGTTTTGAAAATACAAAAAAAAAAAAAAAGAAATCTATAGACTTTCGCAGTCACTTTTTGCTTTGTAGTCATTAAAAGGATAAATAGAGACTCATTTTTTTTATGCGTTTTTGCGAGTGCTGACAATAACAACAAACTACAATCAATACCTCAGAGACGCAATTTGGCAATTTCATATAAAATAATAATAGCATATAGATTAACACTGATTACGTAGAGCTTCTGGCAGCGATTTATCTGCTGAAAACAGAAATAAAAGCAGAACAATCGCCGGCGAATATCGTGAAGAAAGATAGGCTTCGGGTGAACATGCTGACCTGGTATTTAAATACTTTTCGAATGAGATAATGTGCCTGGAGATAGGCTTAGAGGGCTACGGCCCAAAAGCAACAAATGAGTTGAATAAGAGAGAAGTGGAATGATTAAATATGCCAGAATCTTTAGATATGCCATTTCTTTTGCCTCCAGTACTGAAGCTAGTGCACAACTGTACATAAATAACCAAGATCATTATAGATAAAATCATTCAAAAGATAAAGCATGACCTTCAAGAGAGCGAAGATGAGTTTTATTTTCCTCTGTGCTTTTACAAGAAAGAAGCAGCGAACAAAAAAAGGAAGGCTTGAATAGTTAGGTTGCTCTGAGGAGCAGGCAGACGCTGCCAAAGGATAGTTTTAGCGAGGTTAGGCCATTGACATCCTCGAAGGTGTTGTACGTGTGGGAGAAGGTAACCAAACGGAGAATCGCTCGGCACATGCAGGGAGCGAAAGAGAAGTTGAGCCTGTAGAATACGTAGACATTCACTTTTCAAAACGGACGAAATTTACCAGCCATAGTGTATGAAAGTATAGCTTTATACTATGAATTCATCTTTTTAGCGTGAAGTAGCTCTTCCTTCCATTTTGCATATCTCAAAGAGAGAGACGCGTCAATTTCCTCTTTAAAAAGAAAGAGCCTTTCTCAGCTTGTGTCTATTTTGAGAAAGCATAAAAGGCTGATAACAGCTTAATATCAACACATTTGTTCCTTGATTTGTATCTTTATTGCTTTCTAGTAGTGTTTTATGATAAAGGACTCTCTTAGAAAGGGAGCCAATAATAGTCCAGCAATATATGGATGACATAAGCCCCACTCTGTCCCCCACTACGCTTTTTTATTTGTCCTCTTTAAAAAAATAAAAACTTCCGTAAACCAAAATGGCAGATGCAAAAGAACAAAGTGTTGGTGAAGAAATAGATTACAAGACATTGGATCTAACTTAATTTGTTATAGACAACACCAACTACTACAACCCCTACTGCTACCACTACAACAACTAGTACTACTACTACTAGTACAACACCAGCTAACAATCATAACAACGGCAATAATAATAATAATAATAATAATAATACAACAGACACGCCAGCTGAACCACCTCAAGTGACTCGTCAAAAGTATGATGAAGCAAAGCAGGAACTACAAGCATTATTAGCACGAAAGAAGCAAGTGGATACTAATTTGGCAAGTTCCCCCCTTCCTCTTGATGATGTCTCTACATGGTTACTAAATATATATAAAATATATAGATCAACCTGGAGCACGCCATCTATTTATTTGAAGGATCTTATTTGGAAGACACACAACAAAATGGAAATATCATACGTGGATTTGATGGTTACCTAGCAAATCGAACCGACAGACGAAAACCCAAATTTACAGAATTGGATCGCTTATTTTCATTGTCTTCATCTACATATCAAAAGGTAAAAAGTAGGGTGTATGATATCGTGTGTTAACACATGACAGTAGGCATTAGCACAAAAGGAAGAAAAGGATCAAGACTCAAGCCAAGATGATCGTTCGGTGAATAGTGCGGCAGGTTCTTTATCAGCCAGAAGAGAAAAGAAACGCAAGATGAAAGGACAAGATGGAATCAACTATAAAAAGAAGAAGCTTTCTGCAGGCAGAGACTCGGATGATGATTTGGATGTATAAACAATAATAAATATTCTACCTTTTTTTAAGGTTCATCCTTGTCGCGAGTGAATGATGCAAGCTATTTCATTGGCCGAATTGGGTTTTATGAAGAACAAAAAAGAAAAATAGCTGTCAATTTTTTATCATTTTTTAAAAAAAAAAAAAAGTTTGTCTAATGTCAACAGCATTTGAATCGTTTGCCACTGTTCATCAATACCAGCTTGCTCCTATTCCAAAGGAGTTATGGGAAGTAAGATATGTGTGTATATATAAAGTACTTTTTTATTCATTTTTTGTTAGCCTCTTTTCATGAAACTTGGAGAGGACTATCTTGACGCAGGTAAGGCATAAACTTGAACCTATTTACACTCTAACAAAGAAGGTTAGGTGAATTCTTTGAACTTCATTATGGTGATCCATTACCAGGATATTCTCTTCATTTGAAAGCAGACAAGACTTTACAAAAACATAGGTAAACATTGTAAACTATGTATACGCGTATGTTGTTGACATCCAAAAAAGCAATATCTTCTTGATAGATCATGCATGGACTAGTTCTCCTGAGACAGCCGTAAAGGAGCTCATTCAGAACCCTGCATTATTGGACAGACTTGAAAATTTGATGGACATTGAAAGAGAAGAGTTTGTATCCGACGATGAGGATGACGACGATGTAACAGGGCCATCAGACGAATTGATTCAGCTGGTTGCTTCTCAGGCAAACGTGAGTAAGAAACAGGCAGAGGAGGCACTCTTGGCTGAGAATAATGAAGTCGTTAATGCCATTATGGTAAGTATTTATCTTACTACTCATTAGCACAGCTAACAGTTTTTAAGCGACTAACACTGGATGAAGATGCAAAGCAAGAATCGGAAAGACTGGAAGAACAGGTCCTGGGTCAGATGTTGGCTAGTGGTCAGCCTCAAGAAAAGGAAGAAAAAGAAAAGAAAGAAAGATCGGAAAGGAGAAAGAAAAGAGAAGAAGAATGGATGAAGGGTCGTGCGAATGCGGTTTACGAAAAGATGTGGTCCTATATTCAGACCTATTCCTATTCCATCCTTCAGCAAGATGGTCAACCAGTCACACAGACAGCTTGGTATGTAAATGACGAAGTTGGATCCGCCATCTGTCATTCAGATAAACCAAATGTTGCCTGTCTTCCCTTCATCTTTTCCCGTGGTAGCAGAGGTATGATTCCTTACAGCGTCTTTTTCCCTATTGAAGATATTGCGCCTGGAGAAATTGTCAGCTGTGATCTGTTACCCAAAAACATCGAGCGAGAGTCAGATAAGTTGGCTTATCTTTTTGCTCTGGAAAACAGAGTGTTGCTGTCTGAAGAACTTGAACAAAAAAAGCATGTGTTGATTGAGACCTACAAATCACAAAAGCTGGCGCAAACATCTCTTGAACATTTGATCTCTCAGCAGGCTGTAGAATGGCTCAAGCAACAGGAAAAGAGCCAGAAAAAGGATACGATATTAGTTCATACTGATACTCAATTTGTTCAGCAGTTCTTGAACCTTGATGGTGTCAAATTTACTCCTGATCGTGAGCGCGCTGATATTATTTGGCTCAGTAGCGACTTTAAGGATTGGGATTCTCTCAAACCTCACCAGTCTATCAACCAGATTCCCAACGAAAGTTGTCTTACATACAAGCAAAATCTTGCGCAATTAATCAAGTATGTGATTATGAAAATACTCTAAAAAATTGATTAACATGGGCACATAGACAAACATTTGGATCACCATCTTGGTATTTGCCTACATACAACTTAGTAACAGAGTTATCAGAGTTCGTTGGTGATTACTTAAACGTAAGAGAAAAGACTCCAAAAATTGGAATAGAACAAGGTTATTAATACACTTTTTTAGACAAAAGACGAAGGACAGACAAATCTGTGGGTTACTAAACCATGGAATGCGGCTCGTGGTATTGGAGTAAGGATCGTCAAGAACCTCTCCGAGGCCATCCGCTTGCATGACGACTCTACACCAAGGATCATCCAACGATATCTTACTTCGCCTTGTCTATATAATGGCAAAAAGTTCGATCTTCGCTATATCGTCCTCGTTCGTCAGGTTCATCCCAACCTGGTTGCCTGTGTCTACAACATGTTTTGGGTCCGTTTGGCAAATAAAAAATTCGACTTGACAGATTTGCAAGACTATGAGCGACAGTTTACAGTCATGAACTACACAAACTATCAGATGACACAGTTGGATCACAAGAGTTTTATTCAAAACATGGAAAAGCAACATTCTGTCAAATGGGACAATATACAACAAGAGGTTTATGCTGTCATCAGAGGTACAAAAAAAAAAGAACATATGAGGGCAACAACTTATATATTCTTTATGTAGATGTCCTCAAAGCAGCTGTCAATCAACCACAGCCTTTAGGATTTGGTGGCATGGCTGCGAACCAAAACACCTTTGCTGTCTATGGGTTTGATTTAATGCTTACAGATGACTTTAAGCCCATCTTGATTGAAGCCAATTTCTCGCCTGATTGCACAAGAGCTTGTCAGGTAAGCTCTTTAAATGCATTTTGAAAAGCTCAATGCTAACACTGTAATATATATATATATATAGTACGATGCTCAATTCGTAAACAATATATTCTCTGTGGTGGATGGACGTTTTGGAAGAGTAGAGAAAGGCTTAGAGGCATTCACAGTTTTATAGTCTTTTTTTATTAGATTGTAAAAAAAAAGTATCCACAAATGCATATAATTGAGCATTTATTGGTGAGCATTGTCGTCGTTATCCTTACTACTATGTTGTTGTTGTTGTTGTTGTTGTTCAGTTGTGGCGGTTGAAGGGTTGGAGGAAGAAGAAGAAGGATCTGTGGTAAAAGTACTGGTTTGTTCAGTGATAGGTAAACCGGCTTGAATAACAGCATTTTGTAACTGCAGTTGTTCATTAAGAGTATCTCTACGCTTCATATCCTGTTGTATATTTTCAATATCCTTCGCAATCACATTCGTGACTCCACTTGCTCTTAATGACTTTACAATATACGATACGCCCACACGTTCTCTTAGCAATCGATGAACAATCAACAGATTTTCAGGTGACAAGGATCGATACATTGCGTACGTACGTGGATCTTCAGCGATCGGATGATTATGCTCGGCAACACTCTTGCGAATCATCCAGAAGCTATCTCGACTACATCTAGCATAGATCATGCACTCACAGCCTGTCTTTTGAGATCTTCGGACTCGAGGCTTGACCTCTTTATCTGGCACTGCAGCCTCTGTCTTCTTTTTATCTCGTTTTTCGTTTTGACGATAATGACCACCGTGCTTACAGATGAGGTAGACCTTTGTCTTGTCTGATTTGCTTGTTGTTAAAGCTACATTGTATTTCTTGCCGTATTCATATGCAGCTGTACGAAGATCAGCAAGTGAAGGAAACATATTACCGGTAGCAAACCGTTCGTAAAACTCTGTAATCATGGCAGAATTGTCAACCATATCTGTTGCTGCTGTTGTTGTTTCTGTCGCTGGTTGTGTGGTAGATGAGCCCTCAGATGGATAATACAATACTCGGTCATTAGGATTACCAAACTCTTGATAGGTTACAAGCGTATTGTTATCTTTCAAACTGAATGGTTGACTGTTGACATCAATCAAGGTCTGTTGTGTGAGTTCAGATAATGCTGGGTTGATGACGAGTCGTTTGGAGGGTGATTGTAAATCAGTTACAGGATGAAGAGGTTGGCTATTGACCTCTGAGATCAATTCAGAAGACTTGGAGCATTCAACTTTCATTTTTTATTTTGACTCAGAAAGTTTTGTGGTGTGAAGAGGGTGAAGAAAGAAAAATTCACTATTGGCACCCAAGTGCGCAGTTCTGTTTGAAGAAGAAAAAAGAAGGAATTTGAAAAAGTCAATGTTGATTGGATAAGCTCATATATTTTTTATTAGGATTCACTTGTTTCAAATCTTTTTCGTGGCCACGTTAGTTTTCAGTGGTTGATCAAAATGTTGACGAAACGAAGACGAAAAATGTGACAGATGCTCGCCCCTGGCATCGTCGTACTGGAGATATTTTTGATACTATCAATCCTTAAGTCAATTTATTCCTCACAAAGATTTGGTTATTATCATGCAAGCTTGAAAGATATGGGGAAGAAAGGAAGACAAAACTTATTATAATTCTATATGCATAAAGCGTGGCTCTGAGAGCATCTCTTACATTAGTAGTATTAGGTATAACAAACAATTTGCTGTTACCTCGGATAGTGCTTAAGAGGTACCTGTCCAAATCATATTGTATCTAAAAGAGACTCTGTAGACAAAGTGGCATTACACTAATGATCTGTACTACGATGTGGTGCATATTGTTGTGGCGTAATAATAGTTTTTCTTCTTATTTTATATCAAGAGAATGATATTGGAAGCTGCCATCTACTCATTATCCATTTACAAATCAACTATTCAATAATTCTTTACACAAGTCGCAACAGTATCAAAGCCTAATGGTACATCAAGAAGTTTTGATATCCTTGTCATTGCCTAGCATCCATGATCTTGACTTATTGCAAGAGCCTTATTGATGTTATACGTGATGAGCTCGGAAGGATGAAGATACCCTCAGGCACAAAAAGGTATTCCAAGATAGACAAAAGAGGCCTGTGTTGGATGTGGATCGCCGTAAAAAAAAAAAAAAAAAAAAAAAAAAAAAAAAACACATACACTATTTCCAGAAAGTAATGTCGCTCCAAGATGCTGTATTTTGTATATTTTGTATTATAAATTTTTTAATTATGTGACATTACTTTTAGGAAAAACCGTATACTTCCTCAATTTAAATATCTCTGACCTCTTTAAAGAATATGATATTTCCAATTGGACTTTCAGTAACTATTACTATTACGAGAAAACCATGAGACCAAGCTTTTGTACCAGTGAAGCAAAATGTAGTTATATCAGTGGTCTAGGCAAAATAAGTAACCTGCCATGCCTATCATTAGAAGATAAAAGCAGAATCAGTCATGCCGTAAGCATTTACACTAACTATAGAGCTTTTGAACTAGTTGAAAATTCAATTTTATTTGGATAGAAACGATTAAGGATCAACCCAAATGATGAAAGTTCAACTATAATCAACAACAGTGGAATTGTAGTTAGTAATTCAAGTAATGTTACCATCCAAAATTGCGTTGTTGGCAGCTGTAAGTTCTTTTTTTCTAAAAAAAAAAAATAAAACAAAACTGTAATATCCACGCTATTATTCAGTTAAATACAGTATCTAAAGTTGAACCTAGTGTTACTATAAGATCTGTTACACCTTGATCCAATGTGGTCAATGCAGTTTAAAAATATCTCAGCTTCTGATTATATAAATATTGATTATTCTATCATCTCTTTTCTCTTCACTTTATTCTGAATAAAGATACACACAGTCTCATCGTACTTTTACTTGTCTAAATCTATTTTCAAAACCTAAATACAACAAAAACAAAATAAAGTTCCTTTTGGGTAATCGCTCATTGTTCTGTATGCTTAACTGAAATCTCCAAGAAAAGAAAGGTATATCATATTGATGTGTT
Source organism: Rhizopus sp. PT2906 (assembly GCA_025529335.1). Lineage (NCBI taxonomy): Eukaryota > Fungi > Mucoromycota > Mucoromycetes > Mucorales > Rhizopodaceae > Rhizopus > Rhizopus sp. PT2906. Next base: position 57,368 of record JAMYHX010000440.1, read on the forward strand.
CTAACTGAAATCAAGTATAACTTTCTTATTTCTATTATAGATTGATTTTACCAAGGAAGATGAGAGCTGGAAATGAGCGTAAAATCTGATTGGAAGAAGCTTAGAGAAGCCAGAGGAATTAACGCCAATCGACACCAATAAGTCCATGGTGGCTACTACCTTGGAGGGGTTGCGTCTAATTAGCTCATTTGGATCTAGCTAACTTCCTTGTTTAAATGGTACACCTAAATATGCAAAGAAAACCTCATGCAGGATGGCTTGGTTGTAGATGGTATATGTTATTGGTTCCAGTTGATTATCCAAGATAACGCATTTGGAGGAGTTTCATAGGTATCCGATTTGTAGACTATGTTCTTCCCACTTTCTTAGCAGGTCAATCATTGTTACGCGTTCAGTTATTAGCATCCCATCATCTGCATAGAGCAAGCATGTCAGGAGCGGTGTTATTTCCAATGGCAACATGTTGGTGACGATAGCCTAGGGACGTAACCAGGCTGGAAGCTGATTTATATATACGGAGTAAAGGTGCAGTGAGAGAGCCAAGCCTTGGAGCACGTCTGTTTTGGGGTTGAGGTGATGAGAGGTTGTATTAGAGAGAAGAACATCAATTACATATCGTCAAAAAAGCAACGTAATAGACCAAGCATAGGAGGTGAAATGAAATGGTGCAGGGTGTCCCACGAAAAACTGCAGTTGACTATGTCGTATTCGGATTTGATATCAAGAAATGCTAAGACAGGTTTGATATGATAGTGTGTACACAGTGCCTTGAATCGTTGCAGATGGGATCAAAGCTCGTCGCCAACGTTCATTGTGTACCAGTATGGCCACGACATTACAATAGGAATAGTAAATGTCAAAAATACGGTTATTATTGACATTCAATTTATGCAATCCGGAGCAAAGTTGGCCAGCAAGTACTCGAGCCTTCGTAGGAAGGCATATGTGCTGGAAACCTTGATTTTCGAAGAATGGATGTAATGCTCTGGCGGCACTACCTTGTCTTTGTAGTCGTCGCTGCTGTCTTTGTTGTATCAGGTTTTCTTTTAATCGGTGTACTTGGTCGGGACCATGCCACGGTGATGGCGTTGACGCGAGTTCAGAGGCATCAATAGAGGATCGAGAGTTTGGCAGTACATGTGGCGTGGGCTGGCTGCGAGTCGATTTTTCGTGATTAAGTTGATTTGTAATCGGATAGTCGTGACACGGGGCTGTTATATTTCAGATTTGGGGGCTGTAAGCTCTTGAGTAAGACGCTGGATCATATCCAGAAGAGACTACGTGTCACCTGATTGATTGCCAAGTGCATGTTGTTGGAAAGTTGGAGATGGCTGGGAAGGCCGAGAAATTTTACCAGTTTCTGTAGAAGAGATCTGTGAAGAAGAAGTGCAAGAATGAACGATGCTCCTCATAGCTATATCTCTATAGCTACTACGATACAACGAAAAATAGCTTGCGGGGGTTCCGTTCTAATGTGGCAGTTTCGGTGAAAGAAACCCTGTTTTTCACAATGAGGGCATTTTAAGGCCTTTTGGTATAGTTTGAACTGGACAATCAAGTCAGTAGTTTTTTCTGAAGTAAGGACACTTGATGTGCTTGTGATGTTGTTTTGGTTGATGAGCCAGATGGCATACTTAGGGTCGTTTTGTTATCAGAGTATAGGTTTTGTAAATTAGCGGAAAGAAAGCTCGTAGCTGACAGTTTTCTAACACAAACATCGAATTTCAGAGTCTGCGGCTTTACTTTTTAGAAACACTGCACATGGTTTCCAAAAGACAGCGATGTGCGTTTTATTTTATTGATGCAATCAAGTTTTATTTCTCACTCGTTTCGATTAAAGTGATTGATAATGTAAGGCGATCTTGGTTTGTTGAGTGTGTTTATTGATCCAGTCAAGCACTTGATAAAGTAGTTAGTACAGATAAATAAATGAGATATTATATTACCTTCTTTATGCCATCTTAAAGAATTGGCAGGCTTCAATACCCAGTGATTTTCGTCTGGGAAGTAAAGGAAGCGGGATTCGATACCTTGCCTTTGAAGAGCAGTAAATGCAGATAAAGACTCACAAGTGGTTAACCTATAATCACGACCACCATGAATGAATAAAGTAGGTGTCTTCCAGTTATGAACATAGTTGGCAGGAGACCATTTTTCATATAATTCTCTATTGTCAGGATGAATGGGCGTTCCCTTGAACTGTATATATAAAAGATAAAAAAAGTGTTTAAAAACAAGTAATCTTTGTTTACCTCTCTTTCAGGGAAATAAAGTTCATCTGTTGTATAATAAGCTTGAAGAGTAGAGAACATACCATCATGGTTCACCAAGACCTTAAATTTGTTACTGTGTCCATTAATCCAGTTGGCCATATAGCCACCATATGAAGCGCCAAGTCCTGCTACACGCTCAGGATCCAAGTAATCATACTTACTGAGGATATGATCAACACCAGTTTCAATGTCATAGAAAGGATGAGATCCCCAGTTACCGCCAATAGAATCTGTAAAGTTTTGACCATAGCCAGTCGAGCCATGGAAATTGATGGCGATAACACCATATCCAGCGCCTGCAAAGATCTGAGGATTCCAACGAGTTGACCAGTTATCGTTCCAGGCGCCCTGAGGTCCACCATGAATCAATACGGCCAGAGGATACTTTTTGCCTTCTTCAAACTGAGCGGGCTTCAGGTACCAACCATGTACTTGCTCATCCATGGCGCCAACAAAATCAACATCTTCTGGTTCAGAAAAGTCAATGTCTGCCAAAGCCTGGGCAAGGCTCTTTTCGACAGTGAGGGGCTTGACTTGCTTGGTGTCGACATCGAGAAGGTAAGGAGCCACAGGGTGCTTCATCGAGCTCATGGTAAATAAAATGTTGCCAGACGGGAGAAGACGGAGATCAGAGGCATATTTTTCCTTGGTCAATTCAGTCACTTGTTCTGTTTGGAAATCGATAGCAAAGATCTTTTGCCTTCCTCTTTGTTCAGCAGTGACATAGAGTGTCTTTCCATCTGACACTACTTCATGAGGCGTACTGTCCCAAGACTCGGCCACAACCTTTCTCTTATCCGTCTTTAAGTCATATACGGTGATTCTGTTGCGGTCCGATTCGTACTGAGGTTTCATCATTTGGAAATAGATAAGAAGGCCGGATGGAGTGAAGTAAGGGTTAGAGGAGGCAGCAGGGATATCATCATTGATAGCCTTGGGTGAACCATTGCCTCTTGTAGACACAAGGTAGATATGTGCAGATGTTTGCCAAGCATTGTCTGGTTTGGTTGATTTGGCAAGGAAAGCAAGTTGAGAAGCATCAGGGGAGATTGCAAAATCACCAGCATCGCCCAGAGGGAAGATGGGTGATTCTAGTCCAGAATCTTTAAGTAGATTGATGGGCTCGTCTGCAAGTTGATACTTGTTGTCTTTGATTTCAAGATGAACAACGAATATATTGTTCTTTTTCTCTTGAACAAAGCTATCCCAATGTCTACATCCCCAGTCGAGTTATTACTTTTAAAAAAATACCCGTTTTTTTTTTTTCTTATTTACTACCTGACCATGAGGTGATCAAACACCATACCGGTATCCTTCTTAGTTTCAGCAATTTCTTTATCTCTTGCAGCTGTTCCTTCCAATGTACCATCATCTGGGTAAACAGCAGAAGAGAAAGCAAGCAACTTATGATCAACGTTATACTTTACGTTACCAAATGCAGTAGGGAAATTAGTTAAGCGATAAGGGCTCTTGTCAGCCAAGTTCAAGACATATAATTGATCCACTTCTTCTTTTAGGTCTTGGTCATGATGGAAATAAGCAACATGACTATCATCCAAAAAGAAGGGCTCGCTGTCACTTGTCTCGTAAGAGGGTTCAGTCAACTGTTCAACCGAGTTTGTCTCGATATTTAAAAGATAAAGACTACGAATAGTCTATACACAATCATTAGATGAAATATATCTTTTGTGTATAAGCTATACCTTGGAGTCCTCAATATTGTAGGCTGACTGAGAATAGACAGCAAAGGTGCCATTGGGTGAAGTCACAGGCGCGGTAGGTCTTGGAAGTTCGATGAGATGAGCAGGAGTAAATTTCTTACCCATGGCAGTAAAAGAAAAGAATAATGCTCCGAAAAGGACCGGGAGCGTACTTTTAACGATCATTTTACTTTAAAGAAACGAGAAGAGAGCGGGGACCAGGATTTGCTTTATAGAAAAATAAAAAAAAATCGCGCGCGCGCTCGCAGGATTGATGATAAATCCCTTAAAAGGAGATAAAAGACAAAAACGGAAGTACGATAGCATTTCTCCTGACCCTCGGAATAAATATCAATTAAAGCTCAGTCCAGCAAAAAACACACAACCATATTTGGAAATATGTGAGTAGCTCCAACTGATTTCTATATTCAGTGTTTCTTTTCTGGCCATGTCTCAAGCTGATATTAGTTCTGCTTACACAATTCAAATACAATCAACCATTGATCAGTTAGAACATCAATTACTGACAATAAAGTAATCACGCTTAAAAAGAATGTTGATTGATTTTGACATTTAATTAGAAATGAATCAAATAATTTAGCAATTCTTATTCAAAAGACGCGAGATGCATCGTTATTAACAGAAAAAGAGCTTTCAGAAATAAAAGCAAATGTAATATAATAACAAAGTAAGAAAATGGATACTAACAATTCAGCCATAGATGGATATGTTGTCAGTCTATAATAATAAGCTATTATCCATCAAGGCAACCATGTCGATGCTCAGTGGAAGATCAAAGCAGCTACTAAGTAGAGCCGAGAAACTAAAACAGATAAAGATGGAGCATCTCTCACAAATTGATGAAATAAAGCGTATAGAACAACAAAAGGACCAATCAATTGCTGCTGCTGTCATTCAGAACAAACAACCGACGATACCCAAGGCAGTGAAAAAGAAGAAGAAGGCAAGACAAGTTTTGTTGGAAGAAGAACATTCATCAGACTGGAAACCCAAACGTAAAGAGAAATAATAAAATTTTATTTTTTTTTTTATGCTCTGAGCGCACGTCTATCTTCCTTTGTCTGTGCTTTGAAACCTGTCTTGATGGCAGAGACGGAACGAGTCGAACCACAGTGTTCACAAGTAACAAAGTATAATCTGTTATCTTTGGTCATGATCGTGTTGGGAGATTTACAAGTCTTACAGGTGACGTATTCGACAATGTAACGACGCAGCACATTTTCGATTTGCTTTTGTTGGAAACGACCCTTGATGATCAATCTTTGAGCACCGTCGACGGAACCAGTTGTACCCAATTCGGCAAACAAGAACTGAATGACATGTTCAGCAGGACGGTGAAGTCTCTTGGAAATTTCTGATACGTTTGCAAAGATCGTCTTCTTGTTACCTTCACGATGAATTGAAGGAGGAACAATGGTGTATTTCTTCTTTTCGCCTGCCAATTCAGGATTATTTTGCTTCAGGATGTTGAACACACGGTCAAGGAGCTGATGATACATTAAGCACACTGGCAACTCGTTTATATATAATAATTACCTCTTCGTATGCATAGTCTCTGTCACTCTTCAACCAAGCTTCTTCACCAGCTTGTTTATCTGATTTATCTTCGACAACTTCTTCATCTGCATTTTCATCAGCCAAGTCAGCTTCAAATTGAGCCATAGACTTCTTCTTTTTCTTCTTTTTCTTTAAAGCACCGAAATCTAATTCTTCATCATTATCAGCTGCGGCTTCAGTTTCAGCAGGAGCATCCTTGTGATAGATATGTTTATATTCTTGTCTGTTAACCCATTCTTTTATCATTTACCTCTTCAGTTGACTTAGCCTTCTTTTTCTTTTTCTTTTTCAAGTCGGCAAACATGGCATCAGGATCCTCTTCGGCATCTAATTATAACGTTTTAACTTTAATCTTTCTCATTATTGTCTTGCTGTTACCATCTTGTTCACCAGCTACTTCTTCATTATCAGCAGCATTAGTAGGTTCAGAAGGTTCGGCTTCTGCTTCGAAATCAACCTTCTTCTTGGACTTCTTCTTCTTTTTTAATTTAGAAAAGTCGACCTGTAATAATACAATTGTTAGTTTCTTTTGTTTCATAAACTGTGTCTATTACTTCTTCGTCGTCAAATTGTTGAACAGGTTCTTTTTCGTTGTCTGACATTGCTTACGAGAATAAAAAAGAGTAGTTTTAATTTTTTCTTTTTCAAAAAAAAATGCGACCAAACTCTAACGTCACAGCGGGATGACCTCCCTTTAGAGAAAATTTTTTATGAAAAAATAAGTGATGATCCCCTCTTTTATGGCTATTTCTGACCACATATTAATACATTAATTGTATATACTCCCTATTCACACCAGTAAGCTGCACACGTAGACACACACAAAGTAAACATACTGGAAAGGAAAATGACTCACGCTAAGCCACAGCTGTCTTTTAAAATTAAAACTATGTACAATCAAGAACTCGAATTTATTATTACAATTTAACGGTAGCGACGAAGAGAAAGAGTGTTGCGACGCTTCCAGGTGGCACGACGGCCGGATCCCTTGGTGTTGTTGAATCTGTGTCCCTTTTGGTGACCACGAGACTTCTTGCCGATAGCAGTCAAGCCACGGGCTTCACGACGCTTGTGAACGGGGTTGACAATCCAGTTGATACGAGGATCATTACGGATAGCTTTGTGAGAGGGGTCAACGAGGATAACTTCGTAGTACTTGTAGGTGGCATCTTGGTTGATCCAGTAAGAGTTGAGCACACGGAGATTACGGCATTTGCGGCCAACACGTTCCTCGGCGGTGGAACGGAGGGAGCGTTGATACTTCAATTGGTTCACACCTTCGTTCACAGGCTTACCGTAGGTGGCACCCTTAGGAACAGGTCTCTTACGACCACCACGACGGACACGGATACGGTAAATAACGTAACCTTGCTTGGCCTTGTATCCTAAACGACGAGCCTTGTCAGGACGAGAAGGACGAGAAGCACGGTGGATGACATTCAATTGTCTACATTAGATTCGTGTAAGTAATGGGGGAAGGTACTTTATAAAAAGTTCATCGGATGAATTTAAACCATGCATAAAATGAACTTTGTTCATTTTAAAGAGGTATTCAAGCCTAAATGTACCTGTATTCCCAACATCTAACACGAAGTAAGAAGCGAGAAACATCAGATTGTTTCTTTCTGGCAAGTTCTTCAAGATATTTGTAGGCTATAAACAAGTAAGTAAATCACTCTCTCATTCACAAACAATCTTTCTTACCTCCCATTTGATGGATGGATGGATGGATGCAGACAAAAAAAGAGAGAGAGAGAGAGAGAGATAGAGAAAGTAATGGAAGAGACTCAACAGTTAAAATTGAAATTGAAGCTCCGTTTTTATTTTAATCATAAAGCGATAATAAATAATTACGAATGTCTTGAACGCCTTTTCCACTGTAAACACAAAATGTTTGTCTTTGCAGTTCGGTGAATTCGCTAGGCGGTGGCCTACAGAACTGTTGATAGTCTTCTCTCAAGAAGGCAGGTACATGTGTCAACGAGAGGTGATTGAGGTACCTACACCTGTGTAATAAACGAGTGATGGCAGGCACGGTCAACTTGACACAATAGCTCAAATGAACTCGCTCGAGACTCATGGAATGATAAGAGAGAGCTTGGATGGCAGCGTCTGTGATATTAGAACACTTGACTAGACCTATACGTTTCAGCTTTGTCAAGTTCTTTGCGAGTTCAACGACGGATTTATCTGTGATATCGATACAACAAGCCATATCCAAGTACCTGATCCGGTTGCATTCTGTAGCCAGCTTGGTGATGGAGCGGTCTGTGATCTGAGAGCAGTGACCAAGGTGAAGGTAGTGAAGATATCGGCCTAATTTACAGACAGAGAGTATGCCTTCGTCTGTTACCTTGAAGCACTTATTCAAAACCAAACTTCGAATCCGAGGCGCTGCTTCGACAAGGATTGCAATAGAGTGGTCATTGATGGATGAAATGCCCGTTAGATCGACAAGGCGGAGTTGTTCGTAATAATTTGGGTTATTTGCAAGAGCCGAATCCAGAAAGACTCGTTCGGTCAACAAACTTTCGGCTGCATCGCACTGATTCAATCGAAGTTCACGCAGGTCACGGCAATGAGAAAATAATGCTTGCAGCGTACGGTCTGTCACGCCGCAGTTCATGAGGTCGACTTCGACAAGGTAAGGACAATAGAGCGCAAGAGCAATTGACGACTTTTCAGTGATGGTCACACAGTTGTTAAGCTTGATCTATAAAAATACATATTATTTAATACTTGAATATTTGTATGTACACAAACAATTACTCTTTTCAATTCTGGACATTGTTGAGCTAGAGCAACGATACCAACATCGGTAATATCAAAATGTGGCCGACTCATGCTCAAATTCAGTCCTTGTAATCTTGGACAACATATTGCAATCTTGAGTATGGTTTTGTCTGTAACATTGAGTACATCTGTTAGATCAATAGACACCAATTCTGGGCCTATGCCCGTTCTGACATCAATCAGATTGCACAATCCGACATCGGTAATATGGAAACAGTTTGCAAGCGTCAATCGCTCAAGTCGTTGACAGTTGGCGAGTGAGGCAATATGTGTATCGTTCACAAGAGAAGCAAGTGGTGCTAGGTTGATCCTGCGAATAAAGGAGGTATATGGGAATGAATGTTGTTTGAGTTGTAGTGTATTAAAAAAGGAAAGACAGCGTGGTGATCGTGTGATGCTGGGTTTATACCAAAGCTGTTCTAGAGCATGGTAACTCCATTGTCTACAGACATGTGTGCATTCAATCAAATCCTTTTCGTCATCTAACTCTTTTAAAATGTGGACAACAATTTCAGTGGGAATCAATCTCATAAGGAGAAGAATAGAACACACGCAAACAAAGAAAAAAAGGAAAAAAAAGGAGCAAGAAAAAAGAGAAAAAATGCAGATGATTTCAATGTGCAACAAAAACAACGTGAGCAATAATGGAACAAATGTGCACTCTATTTATGGGCGCACCACAATTATGTCATTCAGGTTTTTTTTTTTTTTTTACTAAACATCTCTCCCTTCATTCATTTGTAATGGCTTCATCTGCCTGCTGCAACAAGATGTCTTTGTTAGATAAGGGGTATTGATCAATGTTTTTTCTATTATATTCAACCTCTACTATATTTGTGTCAGTCGTAAGGAGAGTTCCTACACGGGCTGAACCGGCAATACAGGAGTTAGAGGCATACTCTTAACTGTTGCAAACTTTTAAGGCCTTGTATGCTCAACACAAAAGAAATATATACGAGGCATACAGTGTGGTATTTACACTATTTCTATACTTCTCAATAAGTTCTTTTCTCGCTGCTCATTCTTCCAGTTTTAAAGGTTATCGATCTTAAACTCTATGATTTTGATGTCATGAAATAAACAAGAGTTACAAACGGATTTCATAGAATCTTTGATATGCCATTCAATAGACTTGGCAGAAGCGAAGTTTGATGATTGTGCCCAGAACTCATACTGAGTTTTCGACTAATATGGAATATCGATTCAATCTTATAAATTATTGGTCAACGCAATTCTGAACTTCAAGGAGGAAGTGTGGCAGATCATTTGTCACTAAGTTGTTGGTACACACCTTGTTTCTATTTTTGTACCGTATCGTGTGGTTGACATTCGCAGTTTTAACTGCCTCCTTGGGTTTCATGAGCTTTTCTGCTAGAAAATGAAAATATCTTCTGCGATCTTCATCAGTATAAACGTTGTATTGAGTATCCCTTTTCTTCTTTAAAGAAGTTTCTTCCTTTACAACAACATAAGAAGCAGTAGATTCTACTTGAACATAGTTTTTTTTGTAGGGACATAAAAGCCAAATAAAGTATATTTATAAGTTACGTACCAAAGGCAGCGGTGAACTAGGAAAATCGAAATACGAGAAGGACAAAGTAAAATGAAACATAAAGTTAATAAACTAATTATGGAGAAATGAGGTCGCCAGTCCTTGGAGGAGTTAACGACTGCACCACCCGAATAGTTTCTTGAAGTACCAAGTTAGGTACGAAAGGCGTGGAGTCAAAAATAAAGCGCCAGCGTGTTTTCCATATCATCAGTCAACTGCATCCAAAGATGCTAGAGGAGTCAAGAGATTGCACTGAATTCTACTGAGGGCAAATAAGACGTAAGATGGACCACTTGGTTCTTGATACACTTTTGTGAGTAATTTTAGGCGCACGCCCTAAAATGATAGCATCCACGTAAATACCCCACGAAAAAATACTGCTTTTGTGATATCTTTTCTTTTAAACTTTGTGTTCCTTTTTTTAAAGTTAATAGTGTGCTCCTTTTTCGAACTATATCATTTCTTCTCAATAATCTAAGTTGTTAGTCACTGACATCTTGTTCTTTTAAAACAAATATTAATACAATAAACACAACATTGCTTCTTATTTTATAGCTCCACTATTATCTCTATTTCTATCTTTCTTAAAAATGAACTCTACAACTGAAATTAACATTGCTGCTTACAGTCCTGTACCTGAGCTTCAAGTTACGAATATCACTCAGTACAAGAAAGCTATTGAGAGCCATATTGTTAAGCATGGTGTTAAGTGGATTATTAAAAGTACAACTAGAAATGATATCACGGATCAAGGTTTGGATGGAGCTAGAGGTAGACCTCCTGCAGACTATCTTTGGAGAAGTCTGTATAAATGCCATCGCGCTGAAAGCAAGCGACACACTATGACCATTCAAAGAACCTTGCAAAAAAAAAATGAAGAAGATCGGATGCAAGGCTCGTTTGATAGCAACTTGCTATTTCAGCAACCCTGAGGAAGTGGTTATTACGGTGGATGGTAACCACTGTCATGTACTTGGTTCTTCAGGGGGTCTTCGGTACCTTCCTCTGTCTGCAGATGTCAAAGTAGCCATCCTTCAGCGACTGCAAGAAGGATACAATACAAGAAGCGTACGTTTTGCGATGCATAGAGCATTTCGATCTCACAATGAAGCTTCAACAAGCATTCTACACAGGGATAACTATATTCATAGTGAAGATGTGTACAACATCTTCCGAAAAGTATTTGAAAGAGCTTACAAGAGATATGACGATCAGAAAGCATCTGTCAAACTCTGGTTGAACCACTTGGAAACAAAGAATTACAGCGTATTCATCGACAATGACTACGACAGTTCGTTCGCCTTTGGATTCTGCTCAACTTGGCAAGCATTCCTTTTAGCTGAAACAAAGGATTTTTCTTTGGATGCAACGCATAACACCACTGCATTTAAAGATGACCTGTTGTATACCTTGGTGATCTGGCATGCAGAAGCTGCAACTGGCTGTCCTGTTGCATACCTCTTCACTATTGATAGATCTTTTCTTGCCTCTAAGTCACTAACTCTACCATTTAAAACATTCTACCAGTCTCTATTCTGAAAACATTACAATTGACATGAGCGACGTGGAAGAAGATACGATATCGAAGCAATAAACCAAATACATATGCTTACAGGCACGCCTATTTCGTTGAAAGTCTATACAATTGCATGCAGTCATCATTTGTTGTTCAGTTGATATATCGTATACAACTTCCGTCGTGAAAGACTTGACAATATAGCACACTTCTTCTTCGATATACACTTTCTGCACCATATCTTCTAATGACAGCTCATTGACATCTTTCTTGTCTCTCTAGTCTCTGAGCTCATACGTACAATGTTAGCAGCCATCCTTGCAGTGTTGTGCATAAAATCGGCATGAACATCATCAGCCAGGATAAAGATTAATCGATCCAGCCTTCTTTTTCTTTTTATTTACAAGTAATTCGTATTCAATTGGTTATGCCAACTCTCAATATAGTTGTTGGTTTCCATATTGATGAAAATCTGTATTTGGTAGGCTCTGGCCCACTTAAAGGCGCGTTCGTGCTCTAAGTAATAGTTTTTAAAATAAACCATAGATGCTGGGTATATACTGAATTTTTGAATGAAATGGTCGATTTTTCTAGTATACAGCTCTACTACTTTCCTACATCGTCGTCTTTACTTAGGTAATGACTAGGTGGTATCTAATCGTCTTGCTCCTTTACTGAAAAGCCAATATAGTCGCTTGTTCCATGTGAGATGGCAATCATACAAGTTTTTCAAAGATATCCAGCTCGTGGTCTTCCTCTAGCTTCATTCGACTCTTGATGTATAATTTTCCACAATCACTT